>WAAG01018854.1:19301-31801 GCA_013390105.1 Tichodroma muraria | reverse complement strand
AGCCACATGCATGTCCCACATGTCTGGATGCATTTGTCCAAAGAATAGACAAAGTACAAAATATATCCATTTTCCTGCCCCAAATCAGAGGATTCAGTTTTGTCCAAGACAGCTGTGTCACCCCAGCAGGTGCCTCTGATGTGGTTCCCAAAGCCCCCGAACTGGCCCACTTTTCCCAGGCTGCTCAGTTTGAAAAGACAGCAGTTTTCTGACCATATCCATCCTGAATCCTGAGCTACGCTTCTGCATGTGGAGATATTTAGATGTGGGGCTTCCCCCCTGGCCCCACTGTCCCCTCCTGGATGCGCCTCCCTCCCACCCATTGCAGGCTGGCATGAGGAGCATTTCCTGAGGAGAGAAACAGACAGATTACAAGGAAAAAGGTTAAAATGTAAGTACTAGTGGGGAATTCTTTTCAAGGACTGCTTGATTAGAAACAACCACATTCATATTCAAACCTTTTAGAACCAAGTTGCCTTTCTCAACGAGGTGTCTCTGCGGATATTTGCCCGGCTTTGTTATGGGACTCCTGACACTTCTAATAGAGCTTCTAAATAAAAAAACCCAGTGCATTTGTACTGCCAGGCAATAACCTTCACATTTTACTCTCCATTCATAATGAAAATTAAGGGCACATGACCTGCATGCTAGGTGGCTTCGAGGACCACAGGCAAGAAAATGTAGAAAGCGTATGTGGTGAGCATGTCGAGGGACACTGAACTGTGCAGGGGACGCCAGCCAAACCCCCTGAGCCAGCCCAGCATCACCTCGAGAGGTCGGCTGGCAAGAAAAGCATTCCTGCTCTGCAGCAACACCGCATGAAAATCTGTTTGTGATTATTTTTCATTCAGAAATATGATACAACAAAGATATCACTATTATTCTGTTTTTCTACTGGAGGAAAAAACACCTAATGCAATTTGATCCCATACCAAAGCGCAGCGCTCGCAGGAAGGAAGGCTGTAATTTGACAATCAACTCTTATGGAACAAACCTGATGTGCTGAAATGTTTATTCCAGAAGAAACACTTCCAGAGAATATTTCAGTGAAATTAGGTAAAAAGTAGAACATTGATATGAAAAATACCACCACTCAGGAAATAACTTGAAGTACCACTTTGTTTTCATCTGGGAATTGGATCTGGACAGCAGAGCCCACTCTGGGGGAACCGGCTCAGCTGTGGGGCAGCTCCCAGGGCACCCCCTCGGGGTCGGGGGCAAAAGGATAAAAGCAATGGTGGGCAGTAGGAGACTTGCTTGGGGGATCCTGAGGTGTTCTTGGAGAAAGGGACCAGCTCTCTGGATCATGTCCAGAGCTCCTTGTGCCACGGCCACAGAACTCTGCCAGCCAAGAATGGGGAGCAGCAGCCCTGAACCAGGGCAGGGATACGACCACCAATGCTTCGTAGCAACACCATGTGTGTGCATGGCGTGAAAATCTGTGCAAACATGGGAGAGCACAGGCATGTGTCAGTGGTAGGGATAGGAGTTGGGGCTGAAGACTCCATGTGGGCAACCTGCCACTTGATCCTCATCTCGCAGCATTGCCGTAACCAAATGGAGTCAATGACGCGGACACCAATTAACACATGCCACTCCGATTTGCGTTTCTGTGCCATACTTTATTAAACACTTTCAGATGTAATTGAACAACACTGTTCCACAATTAAGCACCACACAGTCCTGTACTTTAAAACAAAAGCTATGACAGTTCTGTACTCTATTAGCACTGGTAGATACTGTGTAATGTAGTAAGTAATTAAAAGCTAAAACTACAGTACTGGAACAATCCTAATCAGGTTCCAATTCCAGTCGCAATACAAGTGTATTAATTTTTTCAACACAGTGCAAGTACTTTAGCATTATCCTACAAAACCTACATGTTGCCTGCTCCAAGAATAACCAGACATCCTCTTTTTCTGCTGGCAAGCGGCAACTAACCTGTGACGGTGCCAGAGCAGCACCAGTGAAGACACCACCTGTCCCCGCGCTGTGGGGACAGGGGCACTGTGCCCGGAGCAGGGAATGCCCACGGCTGTCCTGCTTCCGGCTGTCACCTCCCTGTGCGCAGTGCAGGGAGAGCCGCCGGGCACGGCCGCGGCTGCTCCTTCCACGCACGGACACCCAACAGCCCAAACCCTGTCCGGGGGCCGGGAGCTGGAGCCGGGGGAGCCTGCAGCCCACCATGCCCTCTCCTCGCATGGCAGCGGTGCAGTTCCTGCACCCGGCAGGGAGATCTGACGGGGGACGCTGTGCTGGCACAGGCTGACAGAGCAGCCACTGACAGAGGACTCACGGCGGCAGCCGTGCGGAGGGCGGAGGTGCCCCCGCCCGCGTCACCCGCCTGCTGCTGGAGGTTGCACTTTCAAGAACACTTCCAGCTTCTGTCCCTCAGGATAACAAAATGTCAGTGCTGCACTAATCGAGTCTGCGGCGTCAGGCGGAGTGCGCGGCTGTCCCCCGGGAGCCGGGGCTCCGTCAGCGCGCAGCTGAACCGGGCGGTGTGCCCCGGCACCGGGGTCCAGCCAGCAGCCACGCCGCCACCACAGCCTGCCCCTCCCGCTGCTCGCAAACTCCAGAGCTGCCTCAGCGGGAGCCAGAACCACGGGCAAGTGCAGACACGGGCTGGGAAAGAGCAGATCCAGGGCCAGCACCACTCTGCGGGAAGGAGTCTGTCTAGCTGGAGCACCCAGTGAGAGTAAGACTCGCCCTCGTGGAGGGGGACAAACCAAGGACACAGAACAGCCCTTTCTGCCCTTCCTTCTTCCTCTGCTGAGTCTGCACTACTTCACGGCTAAGGAGGAAGATGATGGATTCATCCTGGATGCATCCAAACAAACACAAACCTTTTGGGATTCATTTCCAGCCGCACACCAAGGCTCAGGGGAGTGGGCTCACAGGGACACAGCAGGCTCTGTCCCCTGCCAGCCATGTGTTTTCTGGAGCAGAGCACAGGGACAACTGTGTTCTTGATCCCTTAGGGGCAGCTCTGGAATTCCTGAGAACAGTCTATTGGCTTGCAAATTTAAAGCTAAATTTAAAACCACTTCTAAACACATAGTGGCATGTACATTTCTGATAGGCTCCCGTTAACTTTGTTATGCAAGTTTGAAGATTGAAACCAATACAATTTCTGTACTATGATATAGTTGCTATGGCATCATTTCTGAACTCCATCTTGCATGCCTATGGAATGGGATGAGGACAGAGAAACTGCAATGGAAGCTAAAGAGAGGCCTAAAGGACTGCAAGGAAGTGTGAATTCATGGAGATAATTCCAAGCTACCCTTCTGTCCCCCTCTGGCAGGAGAAACGTGATCTAAAATACAGACCCTGCACCTGGCTCCCTCCAACCAAAGGGATCAAATCCAGCACTGCAAACACAGCACTTACTGCCAGCATCTGAGTGCAGACACTCAACCAGCCAAATGACCTTTCCTCCATTCAACAGTTTCTTAGAAGCAAAATTTGTTGTGAAGGCTTTGTGCTCAAAGAATGTATGAATTTATGTCAAATCCATCAGTCCAGGGACTGATAATTGCTTGGGCTGAGATGGCACTGGGGCTAGGCACAGAGACAAGGAAAGGGAATACACCAGTTATTTATTAACTTGAGTCCCCAAAGCCTTGTTATATTCCCAAATCAGAACCCTACCGGCGTAAGAGACTGCTGAGATGGAAATCTCTTAACAGCTGCCTCTGCTGCTCCCGAGCCGGTGCTCCCCTCCACTGTGGAGCAATGAGGAGGCTTTAACACCTGCTGGAGGAGCAGAATTTAATGTGCCCCATAAAAAAATCATGTACTGCCCTAAAAATCCAACAGCACTCCTTTGACATTCGAGTGCTTCAAACCCAAGGTTTGTGTCTGGACTCTCTCCTCTGGGGTTGGTGTTGTGGAGCAGGAGCAGTGGATGGGCCCCCAAGCCCCAGGTCTGCTGCATCCCCGTGGCCCCCTGCACCTAGAGCGAGCTGAACAGTGATGCCAGCTCTGCTGACCTCACTCCTGAAGAAGTTTTGAGATTATGCCTCGAGGCTTAGATGGGATTTAAGTGCTCCCTTGGCCTTCTGCTGGCACAGGGCAGTGCTCCCCTGCCAGGGCAGGGTAGTGGGTACAGAAAACATTACAGGAATCAATGAAACCAGCCAAGGTAATGAGAGGAGAAGCCACTTTCACTTGTAAAGCAAGGAAACATACAGATTTTAAAAACAAAACCACAAAATCTGTGTGGCCACACATATGGTTTGATGCTGATTATTGTCACAGAAATGAATTTGGGATTTATGTCATTTAGGATGAAAATCTCCAAGATCCTTGCAAGCACAGGCGTCTTTCTGATACAGAAAAAAATACTTTAATTTTGACTGGTTCTGGAGACCAGCCTCCTGGCTTTTGGAGGGTTTTTTACGGTTGATTCTGGCTTGTAAAGGAGAAGTTCCTAAGGAGAAGCGCTGGAACCAAGTGCCACAGCTATGTGCAAACATCATCCTGTGAAACCCCACCCAGCAGAGCTGCCATCGGTGTACTTCGTAATCCTAGATTTGAGTAGCTTTTCTGACTGCAAGCTGTCTGGGTAATTGCTAAGCTGTCTGCGAATTACTATTGAACTCTGTCCTTTTTTATCTCACTGACTGACTACTATTTGTTATTAGTCCAAGTAATAATAATATATTAATGCACATGCTTAATATACAGAAGTGTATGTTTGTACTGCAACTGCACTGCACTCTGCACTCTGCAGCGTGGGAAAGCGCCGTGAGCAGAGCCAACAGTCGCACAGGGACCCAGCTATCATCTTCCCAAAGGCCACACAACCCACAGGCTCAGTATCCAGTGATTCTTACACATCAAATGCTTTGCTCTGACTGGCAATGCTGGAAAACTCCAGGAATTCCCTTGCCCGGCCTCACGCCGAACCAGGCTCTGGATGCAGTGTCCCAGACCCACGCCCAGCTCACTGTTCCTGGGAGTGGCTGTGCCGGCTGCAGGAGTGTCTCCTGGCACACAGGCAGGGCTGGAGCTGCAGCCAGCTGGGGCAGAAGAGAGGGGTGAGGCACTGTTGCCTGGCAGCTCCCAGTGCTCCTGGTTGGGGACACTCAGCTCCATGGATGTCCCTTCCCACTCCCCGGAGCATTGAGTCCCTCCCCGAGCTGCCCCCAGGAGCTGATGTGCCAGGTCTCCCCTCCCAGTTGTGTCTATGTAACTTCTATTAACCAAAATATGGTGGAGTTTACACACCACATTGATCACTGCAGCAGCTCAGCACCTGGCAGCAGCTCCCACCTTCACACACAGCATCATGCTCAGAACCTGGTGCAATTCATTCACTTTCAAAAGGAAAGCTGGGAAAGTCGACTTCAGAAAGGAATTCTTTTTTGTTGACCTCTACACAAAAAGAGCGAAGTGACCTGACTAATAGGGTTAAACATCCTTCTCCCGAGGCAGCAGCTGCCAGCCTGGGCCAGCCTCAGCTCTGCTGAACGCCTGCAGCTGCCAACTAACTCATGGGGAAGCAGAGCTGGAGAATGCCAGCGGTCGATAAACTTAACTTCTTATTAGCAAAACACTAATCAATAATCCAAATCAGATTTTTTTTCTTCCTTCTATATTTTATGCCTATTTGTGATGGGGAAAAGAGACAAATTGCTACTACACTGTCATTGGAGAGCTACTGCCATGAGGTTATGGTTCAAGAAAATTAGAAGGGCCAAAGTCCAACTAGAACTTCACCTGGTTACTGCCATGAGAGGCAGTCAAGTGTTTCTATAAATACATTAGGAACAAAAGAAGGGCTAAGGAGGACTTCCATCTCTTACTGGATATGGGGGGAATCACAGGGACAAAGGATGAGGGAAAGGCTGAGGCTCAGAGGGAACTCCCTTGTTCTCCATAACTAGCTGAAGGAGGTTGGAGCCACCTGGGGGTCAGCCTCTTCTCCCAGGTGACAGATCAAGAGGAAACAGCTTCAAGTTGAGCCAGAGGACAATTAGATTGGATATCGGGAAAAATCTCCTGACAGAGGGGGTTATCAAGTCCTGGCACAGGCTGCCCAGGGCAGTGGTGGAGTCCTCATCCCTCTAGGGAGTTCAAGGCCATGTGTATGTGGCACCTGGGGACATGGGTTAGTGGTGGCCTTGGCGGTGATCAGTGAATGGGTGGACTCCATGGTCTCAGAGGGCTTCTCCAACCTGAATGATTCTGTGATTAGCCGTTCTTCAATTACTCCTTCAACCTGACAGCTGGGCAGAGTGCAGACAAAGCTCTTGATGGAGGTGACCTGACAACAGTTAATTGTAAACTTGATATAAACAACACTCATTGATGTGTTTTTCTTAAATAGGAATCATGAACTGGTTTCTCATGTTGTGGTGCTTTGCTTTTTTGCCAGCTCACCATTCTGTCTCCCACAAAGGCTGAAATTTCATACTTGTGTGATTATTTAACCATTGCACCCTTCTCCTAAAACTGTATTTCTCAACCTCCTGTTTGGAAAGAAAAGTCTCACATGAAAAGAAACCAAGCTCATTTTTTGAATGAGCTTCATATGTGCAATTCTGGGCTATTTATGATACAAAGCTGTTACTGCTATCAGCAATGAGTATCTTGATGTCATTGTTAGAAGTCCTTATTCTGAGACTTTGATTCTTTTTTTATCATTATTACAATGTAGAACAACTGCCATTTTCTTCTGAAATTGGCCACTTCAGCACAAACTGCTCCCTCTAGAAGATCGAGTGGAAGAGCTCAGTGTGTTTGGAGTATTTTGGCCTAGATCCAAATTCCTGAATCACCGATCAAAATTCTGGAGGCAGCCAAAATAGTAAAAACAAAAACCCCAGCATAAACGCTGGGTATTAAAGCCGTGCCCCGGCCCCGGGTCAGTGCAGGAGGCTGGGCGGGAGGGCGGATGGCTGTGGGAGACGGGGCTGCGCGGGCACGGACCATCGCCGGAGCCGCGTGGCCGTGATAGATGGGCTGCAAAATCGTACCAAGAACAGTAAAAGACGTGAACTTTCTGATTAAAGATGAAGAAGTAGGTGATTAGCAATCTGCAGGGAACTCGAGGCTTGGCCACGGCCTGCTGATCGAAGAGACGTGGGCAACGCTTGGCTGCAGCGGTCGAGGACCCAGCACGGCTCAGACCTTGTTCCAATATCAAAAGTCCTGATTACTGATGAGTTATTAGATATAGCCATCTCAAGGATTTAAAAAAAAATACACCATTTGTATTCAAATATTTCATTTCCCAAGCCCCTTTCTCTGCAGCAGCAATGTCACACACGCTTTCTCATGTAAATAATGCTTCAAAACAATCACATGATAATTATTCAGTCCAAACCAAACAACAACTACTAATTAAACTGAATAGAAAACAGTGCAGCAGAGAAAAGCCTGCAAAGGGCCTCATGTCGTTCGCAGCAATTCTAACCTAAAATAAATGCTGTGAGCAGGAAGGTGCCATGTAGGGAGCTCCACCTAACTTGTTGTGCTGTTATTTGCACAGTTTTAATAGGATTTTTCTATTAATCTGTGACAAACCATGAAATTTTATATTTTCACCATGACCAAGCCATGAAATTTGCCAACTTTGTCCATGATTTACGTTGGGTCATAGCTATGAGGTCTGTTATGCTTTTTAACTAAATAACTACTGCAGCTTCCCTGTTGAACGGAATGAAGAATTTGCCTATAATTAAAGTAGGAATTGTTAACTGCTGGCAGTAAAAGTTTACAGCATTGTTTGACAGTCACAAAGATAAGCCAGTAAAACCCTGGGATGCTGTGTCTACCTGCACTTCCCAGCCCCCCCAACAATAGGGTTCTATCTCTCAGCATCACAAAATCAATCTCAGATTAGGTAATGAAATATGCACCAGCCTTTTCCCAGAACCTTTGACAAATCACACACAATCCTAAATCTTCATAAATCACGATTAAAGACAAGTATATCATCACCAACGCATATATCTTTCCATGCCTGACCCAGAGACTAATGAGAAAAGGCCTAGACTATCTCATCTGATTAATTAATTCAAAATGTCTGCTGTTATTCAAATGTGAGGCTGGTATTATTTGAATAACACTTGACAGCAGTGCCTGAAGATATCATTTCTGATTTGTGAAGCTGCTGCTGCATAACTGATGATAGTTTATGAAAATGTTCCATCGAAGCTGCTTTTCTTGGCACAACTGTGAAAGATTTTCTGGAGAGAGGGTTTTGTGTCAGTAGTTGATGCTGCTAACATTGTCAAATATTTCCAAAATCTGTAACATCTTGGAAGCCCTTTTTTCCTGAAGCCTCGTTGAATATTAGCTTCTTCGTTCTCTGAGAAATAAATATCTCAATATATACGTGTTTGCAGCGAAGCCAAAGCAGCTGGATTTGACCCTTTCCCTGCTGCCTGTTCCTCGCCAGGTCTGGGGAACAGAGCATAATCTCCCACAGCAAAGGAAGGTCTCAGGGAGCCCACCTGCTTTTCATATGTTGTGTTCTTAGGGGTTCTTAGGGATATTTTTTATAGATGGGGAGAAGCAGTACTATAATTCCATAATAAGATGTGCATGAGCATTAATTTTGCAGGGCAAAACCAAGGCCTCATCCAGAACTGGTTGGTGGGTGGCTGTGGTGGGTGCAGACTGGTGCACCCACAGCCCATGCTGGCATTGCCAGGCAGGTCCAGCCGTGCCAGAACAGTCCCATCTGCCCGGAGGTGCTGATGGACAAAGCCCTGGGCAGGAGGAATGAACCCTGGAGTCACTCCTGCCCCACTGAATCGCCCCAGCTCAGCTAACACGGAAATCTCAGTTATTCAGACCGTCCCACTGGAGCAACCACCAGGCACAAGTTTATTTCTTTTTCTGAAAATACTGGAGTCTCCTCTTTTTCCTGGACTGCAGTGCCACTGAGCGCTCAGAACGCTGCACGTGCCGGCAGGGTACCCGCTCTGCCTAAACACCTGCAAAGACATGAACTAGCAGGTGCCTTTGCCAAAGGATCACTGAGAAATCAAGGCTGAGACACCAGCTGTGCCACCAACACCCAAACCCTGTCGCTGCAGGTGCCAAAGGTCTCTGGTTCCAGACCCCAAGGGACAGCAGACTCTTCACAGTCTAAAAACGCGCACAAACCAGCTTCCTCTGCCCCAAAGCACTCACACGTGCTCCAGTGAGGGTTCTGCTCCCAGGGGAATGATTTGGCTACCTGGGGAGTTTGTTCCAAACAAAACTCACAGCAAAGGCTCCAGGGTTTTTCCTGAAGTATTTATGGACTGAAATGTGCCAAGACTCCTGTCCAGCGCATAAAGGGAGGAAGCTGGGTTAATGTAAATGCAGAGCAGCCACCTGCCCGGGCTGAGGTTTGCAGTGGTGCCGGAGGGCCTGATCCAGACTGGGGAGGAGCAGCTCACAGCACACCCCCAGAGGGGGCAAAGATGCTCAGTACTTAATTTTATAGCACCTGCAATAAAGCCGTGGGAGCAGCATTCTGTGGGTCACTGGGCCTTTGAGGCACTGTTATTAGGAACAATTTAAATTACAACCGTGTAAAAACAATTTTTAAATAGAAATCTTCATTTTAGAATTTTCTTTTTTCAGGAGATAATAATAATCATAATTTTATTCTAAATGCACTACAGCACAAAATACCTACAACTCGTTACAATCAATTTTATTGTGGAATGTGAACGTGATGCCAGGCCCGTACCAGTGTTAAACTGGGCTGTTCTGAAGCCATGGAGCCATAAGCACTAAAGAAGAGGATGTAAAATGTATGGACTAAACCGAATATAAATCAATCATTATGACAGAAGTAGCACTTATTTGAGAGTCAGAAGTGAACAAAATATTCTGTGTCAGCAAAATGTCTCCTGTCAAAACCTGCTCTTTAAAATTTCACTACAATGTGCTGAGACAAATGTCCTTTGCAACTCCGTGGAAGGAAGCATGTTCTAAATCTTCATAATTCAAACCTTCCCTGTTTTCAGGCAACAAAGCAAGCCTGAAAGGGTTCAGCATTCCTGCTGATGGGGTAAATGCTGCACCTCCATCCCTGGCAAGCGGCAGTGCTGCTGCTCCTCCAGCCAGGCAGCACCTCGGAGCCAGCCCCCCCAGAACCGTGGGGAGGAGGCACCCACAGTGTTCCCTGGCACTCCTGAGCAGTCAGCATGAAGCTGTGGAGGCCAACAGAATTGTGGCTCCAAAGGAATTGCTGTGTCTGCATGCCAACGGCTTGGGGCCATGGCCGGCATCTCCGGCCGGTGACGGTGACGCGGGTCCGTGGGATCCATGCCGGGGATGCCTCGTGCCTGGGGCTCCTCCAGCGTCACACCGGCCACGTCTGCTCCCGCACCACGACACCTCTGCCAGCCAGCGTGCTGAAGAGGTGCTGCTGCACCCCCTCGTGCCCAGAGCTGCTCCTCCTCGGGACAGCTCTGGACAGCATTCCGGACACGCTGCTTCCTTCCCGGCCATCCTGACTGCAACCCCAGCAGGACCCCAGACCCTTCAAACCCTGTCCAGAACCCCCCGCTCCCCCCCTCTATGCCATTTTAAGTAGACCATTTATCTTTGATTAAATTATAAATGTTTGAGCCCAGTTAAATCTCACAACTAAGCGATCTGGGCTAATGTCGTCTTTTCTTCCTCCCCTTTATCCTTCCCAAACACATCACGCGTTCCTGAGGAGATCTGCATTATGTCACTCTTCAGTATATAAAATAAAGGGCAGGCATCTAAATCAGATCTCTGCTCTTCCTTACTTGGGATGACAGCACAAGCTGAACACTTTCGGTGGTTACACTGTTTGCCAATCTGCCACTACCTTAACATACATAAAATATCAAATTTAAGACTTCAAAAGGGTGACTCCATTTATGTCATCATACTCAAGAAAAAGCAACATTTTCCAATTTGAAAATACTGTGGGAATGTGCAGTGGTCTGTGAGATGTCCCATACTGCTGGGAAAGTGCAAATCTGACAAAGGTTTCATGTTTACCCATTCAAAAGAACTGTAATTTTTTTTTTTCAATTATATGTTTTAAATTGGACACAATCTGCCACAGTCCCTACACCAGCAGAATTAAAGGTCTGGAATCCACTGCAACTTCTAAAAAATAAAAAACCAATGGAGAGGACAAAGGCAAAGCAATGGCTGTTGGCAACAACCTCTTCCAACTCAAGTCTATTTTTGCAACTGTAGACATGAAAAAACCTGTTTGAAGATTAAAAATGCATAAAACTCGCAATTGACATTTATTTCCTGGAAAAAAATCTATTTTTTCAGAGACAATTTTTCCAGAAGATGATAAACTCCTGCTCCTTATGTTGTGCCTTAAGACATCATGTGCTTTTATCCTTTAGCAAAATATGAACCAGCTCCGAGGCTGACAATGCCAAGAACCATGACAAAATGGATTATTAATGAGAAACTGATCTCCAGAACTCTATTAATTTATGTCTTCCTGTCGGATCCCAAAGATGTATCAGCCCTCTCACTCAAAGAAAAAAATGCCAACATTGTACTTTGTTTTAAAGTTCTGCTTAGATGAAGAATTCATTATCCAAAGCAGTGTTGTGTTATTTCAGGCTCCTTGTAGAATAAAGATTCTTTATCAAATAGCTTAAAAAGCCACTGACAAGTGTGAGGATCTTGCAAAATATATTTATATCAACAATTCTTGGATTTTTAACCTTTTATTTTTTCTTTCCTTGGCAACTCTCCTCACCTTGTTCTGACCTCTCAGCATTTTGGAAATGGAGACCATGAAATTCCATCTGTAAAACCTCAGAAAAACTAACACAATGGTGAGCTTTTGAAATTCTTAATTGTACTAATTATTCCACTGAATATAATGATCTCACACATAAACAGAAGAAATCCAATTTCTTCATTGAGCACGAAGAGCAAACAGACAAAATATCCTTTTAAGCCTCCATGAAAAAATCTATCTAATCTGTGCTTATCATAATATTTATGAAATAAAAAAGAGAGAGAAAAAATTGCTGTAATGTACTCTGGATGACCTCTGCTTGCGCGAGAGAATGAAAACAGCCTTTTGCTTTTCAATCCCCATCAAAGTGGAGTTAAAGGAGGGACAGCATTCCCTTGCTCACTGCCATTAATCATTGCTTTCTTCAAGCAAGTGCGTATTAATTTCTGTCATCCCAAACATCATCGAGTATTGTTACAGCACCGTTCACTCCTCATTCAGCACCAGTTGTTACCAGTTTCCCTACACTGAGCAGAGACAGGGTGAATCGTGTGGATTTCAGTGTTGGAGGCCTTTATCCCTGGGGTGCTGACACCAATTAAGCCATTTCAAGAAGAAACCGAACAGGCGCAGCCCTTGGCGGTAACGAGGGCTGGCCCCCGCCCTGGCAGGGTGCCACAGCTCCCGCACGGCGCTCGGGCACCGCGCCCCGGCCGCACGGGCAGCGGCGGGGCACGGCCACGAGCCAGCCGGGCCCCGCACACCTGGCATCTCCTAATCCACGGCTGTCACT
>WAAG01018854.1:4301-14301 GCA_013390105.1 Tichodroma muraria | reverse complement strand
AGAGTGCCCCTCAGTGCCAAAACCTCCCCAGCCCAGTGGCACTGGAGCTGGTGGCACCAGTGGCATCGGGCAGGGCTGTGGTGCTCACACCTCAGCACCCACTCTGCTGTCATCGGGCCCCCTTTCCCCTCTTCAGCCAGTGCAACACAAGAAAGAAATACGAGGTAGAAAAACTGATAGTTCCCACTCTATTTGAATAACAAGTGAAATCCTAAAAATCCCTCCACTGCATGTTATTACCAAGTGTATCTCCAGGTTTTATAGTGACAGGACTGTGCTATAATTTCTGAGAAAACCTCGGCATAAAGCTCCATAAACCCAACCACTCCTGTAATGTATCACCTTATCTAGTGCACAATCATTTCCACAACTTTTCATGTTAGTATAATTTGTTCAAAAATGGTAATAAATACATCCTTGAAGTCAAATAAGAATCATTGCACAATCTACTGTAACTTGTTCTTACTAGTGACAGTCAATCACGCTACCAGGATCTCGCATGAAAGAAAATAAGCAAACATTTGGGTGTTCTGTAATTACAAACCTCACTAAAAGCACGCTTCCTTCTTTAATCAACAAATATATGAAAGTGTGCCTGGCACAGCCTTTTGAGTGTGCCACCCTGCCTCAAAGAGCTACTGCACAAGGAAAACACCGATCCCCGGCGATGGGAGCAAGCCTTCTCTTTCTGTCCTGAGCAAACCAACCACCAAGGCATGAAACCCTGATATCTTTTAAGCAGAGGTCTAACCATGGAGTAAAAAGACTTTCTGATTAAAGCCAAGAAAATAAGAGGTCTAAAGAAAGCTTAATTTCTTCATCTCAGGAGGTAAGACTCGTCTGCAGCCAAAGTGGAATGAAGCAGATACTGTAAATAGTGCTGATAGTTTACCTCTGACATAACAATTTTAATTAAACGCAACACTTGGTAAAAATATTCCTTTTTAACGCACAGCACCAAGTGAACACAACCTTCACAAAAAAACAGATGCATAACATTCACATTTTAAAGATAAGAGAAGCAAGCTCTTGCATTCACTTCCATGAGGCGGTGGCCAAGCTCGGGGTCTGCCCTACCGAGGTCACCACATCCCTCCTCACTCAACAGGGAGGAAGGTTTCTTCCCCAGTCAGCAGCAGCACCAGGACTCAAACCAGCAATGCCAAGATTTCCTCTCCAGCATCATCTTCTCCTGAAACAACGCCATCACGGGTCTACTGGTACTGGGAAAGTGAAGGTCAGCCTCAGAACATTTTCATTACTTAGTTCTTTTGTTCAACAATCTGAAACCCAAAATGAGCAGCTGGAGCCCAGCAACGCTTCCTTTTGCTGCCTGTGAGAACTGACTTTGCAGTGTCGGGTGATGTTTTGTTCCTTCCAGTATCAAAAAGGTTCACTATGACAACTAAAGTTTTGGATTATAAATTCCTGATGGGATTCTTTGGGCCGAGCTCTGGGGAACTGTGGGCGACCAGGGACATGAGGCTTCCCATGAGAACTGCACTGGGGCCCCTTTGTTGGGGGCAGGCAGGGCGGGCGGGCGCCGAGGGCAGGGCACGGCGGGCAGGGACCCGCAGCGCACGTGCCAGTTGTCCTGCGCTGACGTGAAAACCCCTGTGGCTCCGGGGAAACCGCCGTGGTCTGTGTCTCATGTGGTTCACGTTAAAAATTTCCCAACGGTGATAGACTTCAGCTGCCAGGATCAGGGAGAGCATGTGCATCCAGCATGAACAGCCCCCGCACGCAGCTCTGGGCCATTTTTTTATCCTTTTTCTTTTCTTTTAAATAACTATTGGGGCTCATAACAAGCATTGTCACTCCAGCACTGCTCCCCTGATTGACTTTGTGACAATGATCTGTGGAGGAGATGGGCATTCAAACGGCCACTCTGCTGCACTCAGGCAAAGAGGACTAGAGAGGCTTGGGTTGGTTTGCTTTGGGTTTATTTTTTGCTAAATTTTTGTTCAATTTCCAGAATTACTTCTCTGATTTTTTAAAAAACAGTACTGCAAAAAGAAAACTAATCACAAAACTGTAGTAAAGCAGCTCAGAGGCTGAATGAAAACCACACACACAAAAAAACCCCTCCAAATCCCAAAAAACAAAGGAAAATTTGAACTAGATCAGAACATCTCATCTTTGAGCCATCCTGGAGCATCCTGCTACAGCAGAGGTCTCAGCACAGTGATCTTATGTATCATATATGCTCTAATAAATAGGTTCAATGAGTTGAGCTAAGGGCAGAGTTTAACTATTAACTCCAAATTCCCTCACTCTTATGGCCGTAAGTCAATCCCTTAATGTTACTTTAATACAATTTCTGACAGTTGAATAAAATCTATGGTCAATATTACAACCCCTTCCTTCCTAAAGGAAGGAAAATACGTGTGTGATTTGCATCAGAAATGGTGGGAAACGCTGTGGGTGAGTGGGGGTGACAAATGTCCACAGCCCCATTGGCCAGGAATCCGAGCCTTCCCTTTGCCTTCAGCTGGTTGGGCCCTGACACCAATCCCTGAAACAGCAGAACTGGCAAAACCACCTCCACACAGGTACAGCTCTCAGCACAGGAGCCGTGAGCAGGCAGAGACATTAGAATACAAAGCTGTAAGATATATCTAAAATAATCCCACAAAAATCAGATGACACAAAGAATTCTAATACTTTCCTTTTGTTAAGATACAGTAACTGAGAATACAATGAAATTCTTCATGTTCAGTATCTCCCATTAGATCAATTAATATTCAGAGAAAGGCTTTAACATGAAGTTTAAATAATCATAGAAGGAGAAAAAGAACCACCAATGTTCTAGAAGCTTCTCTAGACCTTTCAATCAATTTTATTTATATGCAAAACCAAGAGAAACTCAGAAAAAACAAAGCTCCTCCTGATGCTAAAGCTCTCAATTTACTGACAGGCAAATGGCTTCATGCTGCCACTTAATCTCATTTCTTGCATAATGCCCTCTAATTAGCATATCAAAGTGAATTAATACTTCTAGGGCATTAGCAATGGGAAAATCTGCTCCAGGCTTCACAATAGCAGTTAAGCAAGAGCCAAGAAATCCTCAAAAACACCACAAACCACTTTGCATTGCAAAACTGTTCAATTTATTTATCCTCTCTCTCTAAACACTTTTACCGCACACTGTTTTACTACTGTTCACCAAACAAAATGATAATTGCCAAAGTTACCAGCATCTGTAATGCCTGTTTAGAATCTTAATTTAGATTGTGTACTTGAAGCTCTCTAGATGCTTCCATTGACCCCTTCATATACCACAGGGCATACTGGAAAACTGTTGTTCTTTTAAAAAATGCTGTCAGGATAATATTATTAAATAACCTTTTTCACTTACAATAAATGATTAAAAATTAAATAATCTATGACAAAGCCACCTGCTGGACAATGAGGAATGAGAGATTGGCTTTAAATGTTGATGCATGACTGAAGTATAGCAAAAGGGTTTGACCTGTAAACATACGATACAAACCCACCTCCCTTCCAGGTGATGGATTTGTATTACATGGGATATTCAGTGATTCACATTGTTACAGTCCCTGTGACTGTGCAACATGAATTGAACTGATCATTAACAAAAGAACTGAAACACCTAAAAGAGCATAAAATAAAGCAAGTGCATAATGATTTTTACTATATGCTTTTATGCAAAACATGCTATTTTTATTCAATTCCTGATGCAATAAATACATTGGAGCTGTTACAATCAGAGATCAGAGTTTTCTCCTTTAAAAAATGTTTTCAGAATCTACATTCAATCATAGGTCACTTGGCAAAATATAAATTGCAATTTACAAACAAGGTCTAAAAACCCCTGGAACTTCATCACCTTAGGGCTCCGCACCAGTCTTTAAAAATAAAAAAAAAAAAACACTGAGGGGGAGAAAAACCAAAAAACACCCAAACCCTACCTCCCAGCACCAGTACTCCCACCTTAAGCCCAGGAAGGGCCTGGAGCACCAAAGGAAGGCCAGTAACAAAGAGCAGAAGAAAATGCTGGGAGTCAGTGGGGGTTTGTGCATTTCTGTTTACAACATGAAGGGGGGGAAAAAAGTACAGGAATAACAAAATAAATTATGCTGGATATTTATCTGGTACTTAGAGACTTCCTAAAGAACGCGCATTACTGAAAACCACACAGTGTTGAAGGGCCAGGTTGCATTACCTCTCCCATTTAATTCCCTGCTTCCTCCCCCAGTCCCGGCAGCACGATGGAGGAGCTCTAATGTCCAGCTGAGCTGCACAATTCATCTGTTTGGCTGATGAACTACTCCAACTCTATAAAAGCATGAACTGTAAGAGCTGACAGAAACTTTAATAATTTATATTAAATATTGATGTGAATTATTTACTCCATTCACACTTAAAGCCAGGAATTGCCTACCAGAGAAAAGCAAACGTGACAAAAGGTCAACACGCTGGTGAGAAAAGGCAGGCGGTGTCAGGCATGTGTTATCTGAACCATGCTGATCACCTTGATAAGCGAAGAGCATTAAACATGACTGCTGAGCAAACAAACAAAGCATTCTTCTCGGGGTGTCAATCGCGGCGCTCCGACAGCTCCGGCTAATTCCAGCGCGACGCCGGGCGCGCAGCTCCGCTCGGGCTCCGCTGCCCGGGCTCCGCGTCCTTCCCGCCGCCCCGAGGAACAGCCAGCGGCCTCCCCGGGCAGCGTGGGCGAGCAACTGAAAATCGGCCCAAAGTCGGAGGGCGCATCCAGACCGGACTGCCGCGCGCTCCGCTCCGCAATTATTAATACAGCCTTCATTCGGATTTAAATATTGCGCTGCATTTGTAACAATTTAGACTGTCTAATTCTGCTTATATTTGTCTACGGTAGACTGCAAATATCATTATATTAATGTTTCACACAAATCAATGTTTAAATTGAAAAAAGACAGCATAATATCCATATCATACAACTTTTCCACTGAAAGCTGCAGGAACACAGCTTGATAAATGTGTTAAATCCTGTTTAAAAAAAAAAAAAAAAAGGGCTGTTTTGCATTCCCTACATGCCACGATAATAATTTATCTCTGAATGCAAAAATTCCTTAACTTACAACAAGCATCCTAAAATACACCACACGGTAACTGCTATAATTTGGTATTTTGAGATAAGCAAGCAAATGTGTCGAATTCTAAAATAAATGGAAGGGCATGAAAGACAGCTATAAAATAAAATAAATAAAATAAATTCCTGCTCCTGGTTAAATTAGTATTGACAAGTAGGGCCAAATTTATCCTCTACAGAGGGGAAAAAAAATCTTTGGAACCACTAATCCCAGTAGTCAAGGTGAAGATGGATATTTAAATGTAGCAAGGAGCACCAGCAATGGGAAGCGCTGAAAGTAAGGTGCAGTCTCAGGTTCTGTGAGACAAAATACCAGGAATTTCTCTAATGCCCATAATCACCAAATCGCCATTTTCCCAACTAGAGAAGAGCCCTGGTAGAAATCCACAAAAGAACCAGGCTGTTGATAATGAATGTGTTGGAAACAGATGACCAAACGACAATCAAGACACTTTATTCAATTTATTTTTTCCTAGTAGGACATTTATGAAGAAAAGCAATGTCATTGCCATAAGGACAGTGCAAACGACCAAACGTTCTGCTGCATGGCATCATTTGTAATACATCTGCTGGCAATTAAAAAAATACATTCAAAAGTACAACCACTGGGTCGGTGACAAACCTTGGTACTGAAGCATGAGATGGAAAGCAAAAGCTAAACAATTTAAGCTGAGCTGGATGCACATAAACATCCAGCACTGACTTCTTCAGGTAGTCAGGGAACAACAAAATACGTATTTAGCAGCTTGAAAAAAAAAGCCAGGACTGCACATAAATATTGTAAACAGCTGAAGTGAGTAACAATAACAGTTGATATTTAGAAAATAGCCAAAATACACATACACACACACACATGCACACACACACACATACGCATGCTATCAGTGCCATTTCATTGTTCCATCTGAATCCTCTCCTGCTCCGGCAGGATTGCCAGGATTGCGGGTTACAGTGTACTATCGAGAGTTGCTCGCACTGAACAGTAGTTTACAAACGCTGAAAAGTTGAAATTTGCGCAGCGCAAGGGCAGAGTGCTGCGGCTGGCTTTCTACAGCCCCACGGTGCCGACAGGGGTTAACATTTTCCAACTCTGCCAGAGCCACGCAAAGCCGGTGCTGCTCCAAGGGGTCCCCTGGCCGCGGGTTCCAGGCTCTGCAGCATATTGACAAGGGGCGTTCCTGAGCACCCGGGCCATGCCATCAATAAGGAGCTTTGCAGCCAGGCAGGGCCGATGCCGCCCTTTCATCACAGGGACGGCAGCGCACGGCTATTTACAGTTGTAGCAATAAAAATAAAGGTAACTTACATGGGAACGGCGAGGAATTAACCCCGTGGCTAACACACGGTTTGTCTGGTTTTCAGAGATTTTTTGCTCGTTCTTTTAAACAAAAAACGATGCAAGGGGAGAACGTTCTTAATGAACATTTTCATCCTCTCTCTTTGGACATAAAAAACAGTTGCAGCAGCCCAAGCAGCGGAGCAGGCCTTTCGCTTCCCCTGCGGACACCTCCTGCAGTCGAGAAGTTCATTAAGTTTTATGATCTTCCCAAGTCAGTCCTGCTTATAAGCCTCACAAAGGCCACAAATCTGGCAAACCATCATGTATGCCATTAGGCTTTACTAGGAAATGAATGCTATTTAGGGGTGGTGGTGACAGTAAATTCGAGGTTGGTTGGCAGCTATCATTGTTGCTGCTGGACTTGGGGAAATATATAAATAAATAAGTAACTGTAGATGCGTACACGGTTATGCACATGAATTCAGGCATTTTTATAAATGTGTGATCGTGTCTCTACAAATGACTTTAAAAGACAAAAACCCAAATTATCTATCAACCCAGTCCAGGACCTAATAATATGCTGTTCCATTGGGAAACAATTGCAATTCCCTAAGACATTTTAAGACTACAAGAATTAATATATTTTCACTTCTTTCTCCATAAGAATAACCAGGACCCCAGGCTGTGCAACATCCTGGGGGAAGCCTCATAAAATCACCAATCTGAAGGTGTTCTAGTCAGTAAAAAGGAGCTACTGAAAAAACCAAGCAATGGTGCAAATCGGTTTTTGATTCCTCCTGGCAGGACAAGAGGAAAGGGACTGTGACACAGGTATGCAACAGATGTGAGTGTGCGCTGCAAAGGCAACTTCAGCTTGTCCAGTGACACCTGGGAGAGCGGGCGAAGCACAGCAGCACGGAGTCACCCGGCCCTCACTTGCTTTTCTTCCTGGTTTATTGGAGGGGCTTCGGTAGAACTCTGGTATAATCTTTCTTCGAACTAATTAAAGCCAGAGGTGGCAGTTTCGTTACGAACACCGTGATACCTTGTGGTTGCCTCTCAGAATACACACAGCTAATAATAGCTGTAAAGCACTTAAATGTATTATGCAGCACTTTTGAAAATGTTAAAATGTTAAAAAAGAAATGTCAGGCTAAATTCAGTAACTCAGTGATTTGCTTTGTACATGGTAAATACCTCACAGGGAGAAAAAATAAAAATCTTCAGCTCCTGACCCTGTGTGAGGCTTTCAGAAATGAGATGCATCCATTAACCCTTGCCGGGAAGTGACAGAGTGGCTCCATGTAAACTGAGGATTCCTCCTCGTGCTCTCTCCCAGCTAGTCTCATAAAGTCCTTGCTGACTGTACTGAAAACTACTAAAATATAAGTAAATACGTAATTCAATATAAAAATTACTTAAATATCGCACGACTTGTTTCTGAACAGACACGACTGCCAGGCTCTAGCCTCCCTTCGTCTCTCAGAGGAAGACAGTGATAAAGCCATCACGGCAATTCCCACACCCAGGTAAACTTTGGTTCAGATCAGGAAGAATTAAACGCCAGCACATGACCCCATCGGAGGCAGTTTTAAGCACCTGACAATTGTCGGACCACAAGAGAATGCAGAGCCCTATGGGGTGAGAGGACACCTCTGCTTTAACTGCATCTCAGAGCCTTCCTCGTGCTTCCAGTTTAGAATTGAGCCCTTCCCTCCGAGAACAGCTTCCAGAAAATAGACTACAATTTATTTTCACGTTTTCATTGCTTTAGCTCACTAAGTAAAGCCTACACAGACATTTCACCTCAACTAGGAGACCCTGAGTGAAGGTCCCCTTCCAGGAAGAGTTTTGGTGGAGGTGTGGATCCATCTCCATCAATCACTCAGAGCATTAATCGTGTCCCTCCCGTGCTGCGGGGCTGGCAGCAGCTAGCCTTTGGGCAGGCAGACGCCTTCACTCTTTGTTGGTTCTCAGCGATCTCACAAAAGAGAGATAACTTGAAAACTTGCTCGACTTCTTGAAGCACAAAAGCAGGATGCCAAGTAATCACTGAAACACCCCGAAAGGTTTCAGACCACAGAGTCTCTTGTCAGGTTCCCCCTCGCCTGCGAGACGGCGGCGGCCTCACAAACACCCTGTGCTAGTAATCCCACTGCTGAAAGGACTCGGGTTTTCTTCGCAGCTCACCTCTGACATGTGGCTGACTACACTTGCCTTTCAAAACACTGAGGCTAAGCCCTCTGCAAATAAAGTGACCGCGGGACCTACGCCTGCCTCCTTAATTGAAATGTGCCTCCTGCAAATGTCTGAACACCGAGGGCAGGTTGCCTTCTGGCTCCAGAACAGGACGGGCAAAGAAGTTTAGGGAAAGGCAGGAAACAAACACAAACCAAAGGAAAGGGGTTACGAGCCGATCGAGGTGGAACGTAGGTAGGTGGGAAGGGAGAGGGATCATTCCCCTTATCCTGGGTAATATAATGCAACATAAAGCAGAATCAATCTTAATATTCACAACACAGTCAATACCCTAGTGCTTAGCTGTCAGCAGGAACTGAAGTGGATCCCCGGTAGCAAAGAAACCCTTGGACATAAAGCACCATAATTCACAGAGAACCGCTCACTCCGGGCTCCACAGCTCAGATTTGCAATGATTTCACGTTGGGTTGTTTTTGCCCAGTTTTATTTTTTCAGTGTGGAATTAAGCACAACGTTATTGACTATCACATAGAGCTAAAAAGCCAGGAAATGGCTTTAGCTATATGTGAATAAATGGCTATTCATTTTTAAATCCAGTCATAATAAATGTTTTTGTTATTGTTAAATGTTTTCACTATTGTTAAATGTTCTTATTATCATTAAATATTATTCTCACTAAATGTCCTTGTTGTCATAATACAAAGCAGAATACTTTGCAAATTTTCTTCTTTAAACAAACAAACAAAAAATTCTATAAATTCAGTGATGTGAAAAAATTGCAAAAAATCTCCTAAAATGCCCACAAGAAAAGCACGGAGTTTATTCCTTTAGCGTTAATGCAGACGAAAAAGAAAATTATACTTTTGTGATGATTTTTGAGAATTTTGGTTTTTAAAAACCAGCGCCCGGGAGGCACCGGAGCAGCGCCGGGCACAGCAGCGGGGTCGGGGCGCCCACGGCGGAGCCGCCCCGGGTTCGGCTCGGCGCCCCCGCCCCTCACAAAGCTCACGGTCCGGTGCCGGGGTTAAAACCCGCGGTCACACCGCCCCGGGATCTTTCACACACCGTCTGACGGTAACACGGCAGCGCGGGCGCTCCGGGGCCGCGGGGGCCGTGAGGGGGGACCNCATCCTGTGGCAGTTCAGGGCGTGTTTCCTGCAAGAGAGCACAGGACAAGCGGTTAACGCCGGGCTCCAGCAACATGGCGCCTTCCCCAGCCCCGCGCTGGGGCCGCTCGCCCCCCGGCCGGGGTCCCGGGGCCGTGGGCAGCGAGGGCCGACCGGAACCTCCCTCAGCCCGCTTCACTTTCATGCGGAATTATCTTTGTGCAAACAACGCCCGAACGAGGGGGAAAAACCACCCCCCTTGTCCCCGTCCTGCGATATTAGAACTGATTTATTAAGGAGATGGGGGGGGGGGGGGGGGGG
>WAAG01018853.1:0-11321 GCA_013390105.1 Tichodroma muraria | reverse complement strand
TGCACAGAAGCATTTTAAAAGCAAAAGTACCTTGAGCACCTTTTATTCACCAAAAAGATAGTGTTGGTATTCACGTAGTAGTGACCTCAGATATTGCAGACACCTAAGTTACAATACTAAATTCATACTTCAAAATACATTGTAGGTAATGCTAGCACTGCTTACACAGTCAACATTAACCTAGCAGAAGCAAATGCCAGATGCTGAACTACATTTAGAATTAAGACTGTGCAGTAGATCCTTTCAAATCATATCTGTTCCTTGTTATGTCTCACCTTGTACATTCATTTTTAACTTCTTATTTTCCTGTATAAAATCTGGTCCCTCAGACTATATGGTTTATAGATAATTATAACAGATAGTGGACTGCTGTACTCTTGGTAGGCATTCAGAAAAGAAGCACTATTAAATTATGTTCTGTGCACACCATGAAGCCCTATTATCGTAGGGTAATTTTTTCCATTTCCTTTATCTGATCTCTCCAGGAGTCATAAAATGTAAGTAGGAAATAGCTAAAATAATTTCTTCTATCTCTTATAAAGAAACATTTTTACATTTTAAACCATGAAATTTTCTAAAAGCGTGCAACATTAGTGTCACACACACACAGACACACACTCCTGATAAACAAAGCTGGAAAACTACTAACAGCTGAGAAGGCTTTTTGGTTTCAGTCTTCAGATGTAATTGCCAAGCCTCTCTCCATGATATTTGAAAAACTGACAGTCAGGTAAAGTCCCTGGTGACTGGAAAAGAGGAACCGTTGTACCCATTTCCANTGACTGATATAATTGCCAAGCCTCATATCATATCGTATCATATCAATCATATCATATCATATCATATCATATCATATCATATCATCATATCATGTCATATCATATCATATCATATCAATCATCATATCATATCATCATATCATAATCATATCATATCATATCATATCCCATGATATTTGAAAAGCCATGACAGTCAGGTAAAAGAGTGACTGGTGACTGCAAAAGAGGAACCGTTGTACCCATTTCCAAAACGGGTCAAAAGGAGGACCCTGGGAATTACAGACCTGTCAGTGTCACCTCTGAGCCCGGGAAGACCATGGAACAGATCCTCCCTGAAGCCATGCTAGGGCACATGGAGAACAGGAAGGTGATTTGGGCTTTGCCAAGGGCAAGTCCTGCCTGACCAAACCAGTGCCTTCTGCAATGGAGTGACTACATCAGTGAGCAAGGGAAGGGATACAGAAGTCATTTACCTGGACTTCTGCAAAGCCTTAAACACAGTCCCTCACAACATCTTTCTCTCTAAACAAGAGAAGAGGACACATATACAATAAGAAGTGTATATTTATCTAAAATTTTAGACTTTTGAAATGTTGAGCTCTTTCAGCCATCTTTCCTTTTTCCTTAATCATCTTTTCATCTTTTAAAACCTGTGGTATAAAGGTTACTCTTTCCAAGATAGAAAGATCTCAGCCTCTTAAGTAAAAAACATATAGACATTCATAGAAAAGAAAAAGTTTTATACCAGTAAAAGTTCTGCTATGACAAGTGAAAGCAGCACAGATCTCAGACCAAACTAATCTTTGCTCTGTTTCCCAGAGGAGATATGTATGTATTTGGTGCATCTGCATTAACATTTTAGTTCAGTTCTAGGACAGGTTTTGAATCCAATCTTCTGAACAACCCTTCAAATGTGCTTTGATTCACATTTCAGAGCAGTGAAAATGTGAAAAGAGATGAAAACTAGAATCTTTTGTATAAATCTAAAATGAAATACACACTCCAGGGGTACCTCTAATGCTCTCTTAACTACTCCCAGGCATTGAATCCATGGGCTTGGTTTAGAGACCAACTGAAGTAATAATCCATCTAAGTGCTTATGGAATGAAGGTCAGCTCCTGAGTGTCATCTGTTTCTCACAGATACAGTCCTGTTGACCTGCATTACTTTTTAATGTAGACATCATTTTGCTTCCATTCTATTCAAGCTCATTTTTCTCCATGGCCTGAGATACTTTAAGCATGTACCGTGTCTCCTTTGTGTGGAGATTTAGGACTGGCACTTGACAGAAACAACAAAAAAAGACTGGATTAACTACTTTCTTAGTCACTTCGATCTTTTAGACAGCCATTGACAATAATTATGTGGCAAATGGGGATATTTTCTTAGTAACTTACATGAAGTTTTTGTAATTATTCTGAATAATAAAAATAGGCATAGAACTCCATGCTTTCATCTTTGTTTTTATTTTTATCCCAACATCATATAGTTGTCACCTAATCATGTCTGAGCAATCTTCCTTCTCCTAGTCATTACATAGAATCATAGAATCATTAAGGTTGGAAAAGACCTCTGAGATCGTGTCAAAAGGTTACCCCAGCACCTCTTTGTCCACTACTAAACCATGTCCCCAGTGCCCCATTCTCACGCCTTTTGAATACTCCCAAGGATGATGATTCCACCACTTCCCTGGGCAGCTTGTTCCAATGCCTGAACACCCTTTCACTGCAGAATTTTTCCTAATATCTCATCCAAACTTTCCTTGGTGCAACTTGCAGTCATTTCCTCCCTTCCTGTTGTGTTACTTGAGAGAAGAGACCAAATCTTCAGGCACTGTAGAGCAATAAGGTCTCCCAAGGGTCTCCTTTTCTTCAGGTTAAACACCCCCAGCTCCCTCAGCTGTTCCTGATCAGACTTCTGCTCCAGACACTTCCCCAGCTCCTCTGGCCTTCTCTGGACATGCTCCAACTCCTCAGTTTCTTGAAGTGAGGGGCACAAAACTGAGCACAGGATTCAAGGTGTGGCCTCACCAGTGCCAAGTATGCACTCTGTATGTATCACACTGGTCTCTGTCTTACAGCTCACAAAATTCACCTCCTTATTCTTGTGTTACCTCTGTCTTGTTGCTCTTCTTCAAATTGTGGAGTCTGCAGAACTTTCTTGCATGCTTTCTTGTGAGTTGCAACCAGGTTTCTTTTACTGTTTTTTTAACCCAGTGTCCTTTTCTATTAGTCTGCTCGTCATCATATGTTCTACTCACATTACTTATACAGTAACAAATCATGATCATTCCAATCATGGTGACTTGCAACGTAGCACCTTTTATCTGTACATAATTAGAAATAAAAATTTCTTGGTTTTTTTGTCAGTTTTGAGTTGAACCTAGATAGGTAGTGTCAATTCTGCTGCTATCATAGAAATTACTTAGAATAAAGAAACACTTCAGACTTACTTTCAGGATTGTGTGTGTGTTCTCAAAATCTTGACAAAGAAACACATTACTCTGCTTGGTCACCAGATTTTCCATAAGCCAAAGTATCCAACTGATTGTTCCATAGCCAAAGTCAGAGCTTCTATTTTTTCCCAAAATCACAAGTGTGATAGTGTAACTACAAACTGTTTTTTAGAAGGGTTTATAAGTGTGTAAAACCTTATTAAAATTAGAATACACATTTTGATCAGGTATAATTGCTTTTATTTAAAGCGAAGGTACAGGGTAAATGAGAACAAGAAATTAAATCTGACTTGATCTGAGTTCCCCCCACTTTTTCTCAGAAGGATTTAAAGGAGATATTGTTTGCTATGTCATTAGAGAATATAGTTCAATCTTAATGCCTAAAAAAGTTTTTGTAAGTACTTAACTTCCTAGAGGACTTACACACCTATCTTGTAGAGACAGTGGGTCAAAATCTTCTCAAAGTTTGTGCAGACAGCAAACTTGGATAAGAACTTCCATGCGCTCATAGAAAGTTCTGATGACAGGAATTGAAATATCCTGGGTCTTCCCAAAATTACTTTCAATTCCTTTAGAAGTCATCCTTTTATTTATTCATGTACATTTTCAGGATTATCTAGTTTCACTCTTCACAGGCTGTGAACCACGCTGATGGAATCAGTGCATTCAGCTTTTAGTAGTTAGCAGTGGAGCATGAACCTCTACCGGAGACAGGGGAGTACAAGCAGCTTTTTCTTTTTTATATCCATTTGCTGTGGAGAGGGAGGTTATACTTACCAGGTATTGCTGAAGAAAACAAAGAATGTTAAGTCATGAACCAAAACAAACTGACTTGGAAATTAAGTGTGATTAACTATAGAGAGGAAATCACACCACTTCTATAAAATCATAACTAAGGTTTCAATGTATCCTGATGGGGAAAAAATTGACACAGATGCTGAAGACATAATTGTGTGTACACCTTTGTGCTGATTTTGGCTGGGGTAGAGTTGATTTCCTTCATAGTAGCTAATGTGGAGCTATGGTTTGGATTTGTGCTGGAAACAGTGTTGATAACACAGGGGTGTTTTAGTTGTTGCTGAGCAGTGTTAGCACAGAATTAAGCATATCTCTGACCCTCAGCCCACCGCACCAGCGAGCAGGCTGGAAACGCACAGGAGTTGGGAGGGGACACAACCAGGACAGCTGATCCCAGCTGATCAAATGAATATCCCACACCACATGGCATCATGCTCAGCAATAAATCTGGGGTAAGTAGTAGAAAGGGTGAACATTCTGAATGGCAGTATTTGTACTCCAAAGTCACTGTTACACAGGATGAATTCAGGCTTTCCTGGGGATTGTCAAATACCTGCCTGCCCATGGGAAGTTCTTGTAAAAACTTAGAGAGCACAGTTGCTAGTCTCAAAAACTCTTAAGGCCATAGAACAACTTTGCCATGAGATAAGTACAGAATGGAGTGACAGAATGGTGCAAACTCCAGGCCCAGTGGAGGCAAGATATTTGGTTAGCACTTCCTGGTTAATGCATCCAGACAAAAATTCCCACTGTGGCAAACTGTGTAGAGAAGCAACTGCTCATATGCTTATCACCCATCAAACAAGGACCACCCCAATTTATGAGACTGATGGCATCTGTGGCACCAACAACCATGAAAGCCCCCTCAAATATGCCCCTATAAATACCTGGAACTTGAACTGCAAGTTAAGCCATCACAGCAGGAGCTTCAAATAAGATAAAGGTGGTACTATTTGTCTGGGTATTATCTCAGACCTAGGAGAAGGTTAAAAAGTCTTGGGGAGAAGAATGTATTGGGCCAAAAAAATACAGAATTTATGGGCCACAAGGAAAGACAACTCAGCAACTGTGCTGAAATCAGCCCCATGTGGGTAAAAGGTAGCTCTGTCAAAGGGGAGGTCATGACACCAACTCAGGGCCCACTGACCCAAGAAACCCACCCTAAGAAATTCAACAGAAGAGAAAGACTGGGCATGAGAACTAATCAGCATTAGAAGCAAGGAAATCATTTAACCAATAGAACTGCGTAGTCAAAGAGCATTTATTCCTTTGGTTGCTAAAATGCATAAATAGTGAACAATTTTAACAACCTCAGCACCCCCACCACTGAAAGGTGGTGAAGAAGGACCAACAGGATACTGTCAGATCCACAGGTGGTAAATATCTTCTGCTTGATCCATCTCTAACTCCTCCACCCTCTCTCTCTCTCTCTCTCTCTGCTCTCTTTTCTATTTCTTTCTAGCTCTCTACCATCAGATTATATTGTTATAAAATCCATACTATTGACTTCAGCATATAGTGTTATTTGCACCTTAATTTGGGCAGAGGTATTTCTCAATAATAGGATCATAACAGTGGTGAATAAATTCCTTGTCTTACTTTGCTTGCATCTGCGGTTTTTGCTTTACCTCTTAAATTGTCTTTATCTCTGCCCACGAGTTTTTTTTCAGTTTTACCTTTCTGATTCTCCCCCCACTCCAGCAGGGAGATGTGGTTGAGCAGATGTGTGTGGCTGCATTGTTGGCTGGGATTAAACCACTGCAAACCCTCAGACTCTTCTCCATGAACAAGATGTAATGTGGAAGCTAACCAGAAAGTATCTTTTTTTTGAGGAATAACTATTTCAGTTCAGGCTGTGAACTACAATAGCTTAGTCTGGACTTCTACATTTTGCACAGGCAGGTGCTGCAAAGATTTCTAAAGTTTTCCACAAAAACAGATCAAATTAATGTCTCTATTCCTTTTTCCCCTTCAGGCTCCATGAGTCTTTGTATATATCAGAAAATGAAAAACTGTGAAACTACTGACAGAGCACTAGAAGAATTCCTGAGACAGTGCAAGAAAAACAAAGTTTTAACCCAGTATAAGGATATTTTTTCATTTATTTTCTTACCAATACAGTCAGAGCAAA
The DNA here is from genome assembly GCA_013390105.1 of Tichodroma muraria. Classification (NCBI taxonomy): domain Eukaryota; kingdom Metazoa; phylum Chordata; class Aves; order Passeriformes; family Sittidae; genus Tichodroma; species Tichodroma muraria. The sequence continues at coordinate 5,158 of WAAG01018853.1, read as the reverse complement.
AATGTTCTTATTACAATTTCACTTAGACATTAAATATAAATAAATATATAAGTGTGTCTGGACCATTCCATCTTATACCATGATGACAAGTATGGATTTTCTTTCATCTTTCAGTATGTGTGAATCTTTTTCTGCTGCTCCTTGTTTTATTCATTTATGTAGCCAAGAGATAAAAGTAAGAAAGATTTTCTATTAAAACCTTCAGATTTGTGTATCGCCCTAGGATTGTTTTGGAGATAAAACATAGTTGTTAACTAAGCTTTGTTTCCCAAATAAAATATGGCCCTGATTTTAAACTTCCATCTGAGTGATTTCTTTGCTAGTTTACAGGAACAGACCTGTCACACAATGGCAAGCAAAAGCTTTTCCTAGCTAATTAGGAAAATACAAAAACATGAGGCAGACCTCCAGGAAAAACTAATTGCACAAGACAAGGGAACTGTTTAACCAGAGTGATTACAGGGCTGCTAAATATGAGAAAAGTCACAAATTCAGTGTGGTATATTCCTTTGTTGACACAAATACATTTTTAATAAATGTTTAGCCTGTAGCAATGCGATTTATTATCTCCTTTTTGTTTAAAAAAAAAAGCTCCTATTTGTCCATGGCAAACTTTGAAAAGCTTTGCATTTCAAAATAATTCTGCTTTCACATCATATTTGATGCAAAACTATTTTATTAAGGCATTGTAGGTAAGCACATGGATAACAGATACACAAGCCTTTTATTTGTCTAATTCTATTCAATTTATGTCATATGTAGGCATATCTTAATAGAATACTTTGTTTTGAACTTTCAGGAAATGCCCTCTATAAGATTCAGCATATAAACTTTGTAGTCTTGAAAATGATACATGGTATTTACAGAAAAACAAATTTCATTGCATTATTTAACACTAAATTATTCTGTTTCTAAAGTGATTCAAGATAAGTATTTTCACTCTCTAATCAGCCATAATGACCACCCTGTCTTCTGTGACACACATGTGGGGTACTTCTGAGAAAAAAAATTATATTTATACATGAAGGTAAAGCTCTTTCTTGCTTCACTTTTCCTCATCCCCTTAGCTGGACTAGTAAAAAGGGAATGACGTAAACTACTTTTTATTTCAACAAGAGTTTACAGGGGTTTCTTTGTCCACCGGAGCAGCAGTGTGGGAAACATACTGGGAATCATGTGCTCTACTCCCTTAAAGCCAAAGAATGGCAGCCTTCTCCTGCTCCTGCCTCGTCCCATGATGTGCTGGGCTCTGACAACACAAGCAGCACCCCCTCTACATCCCCCCAGTGCCAGGGTGTGGCAGCTGTCCCTGTGAGCCTGCCCACGCACACAGAAGCCTCTGGTACTCACCAGCAAGATGTGGTTCCAGAGGGCTCATTGGGGAGGGTTGCCTAGAAGAAAATATCTTGCTTGAAAATGAGACCTGATATTTCAGCTGGAGAATAGCATAACCTCAGGAAGTGAACTGAAATTCCAACACAAGCCTGTTGGATCCATGACTAAATCCAGTTTCCGCCTTGTATCTGATAAATTTACTGCAAAACTGAAATATTAGGCCAATATGTATAATCAGTCATCTGTAGGTAGGTACATATTCCACAGCTTCACAGTTTTTGCCTCAAAAGATGCTTTTCCAAATAACTTTAACATAGTCAAATCAAAGCTAATTTCCATTATGATTAGGCCATCCTTTTACCCCTCAGTGAAGTTCACAGTATTTTCATGCTAAATTTCACGTTTCATACTTAATCTTTTACAGCTCTAGGGCTGGTCAGGCAGAGGTCAGTCACACCTGTTCTGTTGTAAAATGGGAAAAGCATTCTTAATTGCTTTGTGTTCCAGTATCTCTGACCAGCAAAGAAGCTGCCACTTTCCTCAAATTCACCAGAATACCAGTGTAGGAGTGGAAGGCTTTAGATAATTCTTCCTTAAATGTGTGACAATCTGAGAAACATGGTGTTACAGAAAAACATCTAGACAGAGGAGCAGGTAGCAGCCCTCCTAACTTCTGTCCATCTTATTGCATGCACATTATTACGCACACTAGCATGAAAATATTGTTTTATTTGCTCGAGTGAATACCCAGAAGTACTCACATATTTCACATTTATTATAACCTATTATCATTACTATTATTATAACATTATCATAGAAGTAAACCAGGACATCATAAAAAGAGGAAAAAATCAGTTGTTACAAGGGATGTACAGGTGAAATAAATCAGATTCTCTAATAGTATCTAATAAAGTGAGGGGAGAAGGAAGAAGATAAATTCAATACTAAAAGTAAGAAGAAAAAGAAGAATATGGGTTACGTGAGGAAAGCAACCATGAACCATATTATTTGCTCAGAAAAACTTTGCTAGAACATTTATGCTCTTTCAGAAACATGTATATATAGGATAAGAACTCTTGTCTGCAATGGGAACATTAGTTACCATAAAATTTTTTAATTAGCAGAACTTGTAAGTGTGTATTTCTGCTACCGTGGTAGTGTCTTCTAGATCCACAAAGTGTTATGCTCTTTACTAATCTCAGATCTTAGAAGATAAAAGAGAGTCTCTACTTACTTGTAAGACACAAGCCAAACCCACTTGGAGCTAGGGGGCAAAGAGGGAAGAAAACCGTGTATCAAATATACTGGATGTGTATAAAACAGAAAATTTCACACTCACAGTGCATAAACTGTCTTTCTGTCTCATCTTCATACAGCACCTTTTATCATGGGTTCTGCTCCAGTAGGGTCATGACTTCTGTTATTGTCTGAATAAACAGCAGCAACAGCTAAAATGGTTTACATCCAGCCTGCACTTTTTTCATGACAAATGTTACAGAGCAATCTGGAGAGTTTGAAGTGGTATCAAGCAGGGCTTAAAATTATTTTGAGCATGATGAATTTTTACCTGTAGGTTAAAGAGCACAGTGCTAAAGTTTAGCTTTAGAAATTCCAGACATTTATAGCTGATGTCAGGAGCTCTATGATACCCATATATGTGTGTCCCTGAGTGCATGCATACATGCACACTCATCTAGATATATATACATACATATTTATATTTATAGATCTTCCATAAAGACACACTCAGAAACAGCTGGTAAATAAGAACAGTAAGCTCAGCAAGAGGGAAACAAGCAGTCATTCCCCTTCTGTCAAAATAGTGTATTTTCTACTACTTTCCCCTTTTTAAAGTATTTTATATAGCAGGTTTTTAGAACTTGGAAGTATCTGCCAAAACTCCTTTGGCATTTTGATTTCTATGTCATTTACCTGACCCTAGGTGGGAATAAACCATAATATAATTTCTTAAATTAGGCTGACTTAGGGCACTCAATGGTTTCTGGTCAGTACTGCTACAAAAATACATTGACTGTTTTGTAGTTTTAATGGATAGACAACAAAAATGAATGGACTACTGACATCAGCTACACACAGGGTTTGTGGTGTCATCTGATCCTGAAGCCTGTAAAACCCTGAGAATATGGTGGGCAAACCCACCTGTCCTATGCCAGCCTTCTTTGCTTCATCTCAGTAACAGTGGCACAAAGAATAAATGCTTGCCATTATAAGAGATTTGTGCTGTATACAGGAAATCTCAGAAGGGCTTTGCTTCCACTGGCAGTCTACCTGTTGAATTTTCCAATAAAATCTTGATTTCTTGAAAATCACATCTGAGCCATAAATGCACTCAGTACACCAACAAATAGCCCAGTTAATAAACCAGAGTAGCAAGTGAATATGCCCGGCATTTAGATGAACTCCATTCATTCTGGTTCACATAATCATAGAATATGCTGTGGAAGGGACTCATCAGGACCATCAGGTCCAAGTCCTGGCCCTGCACAGGTGTCACTGTTAAAGCCCAGACGGACACCCCGAGAATCCCACCATGTTCCTGAGAGCATTGTCCAAATGCTTCTTGAGCTCTGTCAGGCTTGGTGCTGTGACCACTGCTCTGGGGAGCCTGTTCTAGCGCTCGACCATGCTCTTTGGTGAAAAACTTTTTCTTGATATCCAATCTAAACACCCCCCAACTCAGCTTCATGCCATTTCCTCAAGACCTCTCACTGGTCACGAGAGTGAAGAGATCAGTACTTGGGCCTCGTCTTTCCCCCATGAGTTTATCCACTTTTTATAGAGTTAGGGATAATATTTCTACAAGCATCAAATTAAAATTTAATTTCTTATGGCTCCTTTTCTCAAATGTTCATTGTAGCTGCTTCTTATGCTGCTTCTCTGTGTCCAGCAAGATCAGCTATCCCTTCATTCAGGACAGCTGTGTACTGAATTTCTATTTCATGTTGTATTTTCATGAGCAAACCAGATTTTAATGCCTTTTGAATCCTCTTCTGCTTAATTTTCTTGAAATTGTCAACTGGATTTTGTTCTTCTTCAGTGTGGTAAACACACATGTTCATATAGGAGTCATATAGGAAATTGAGAGAAAAATTGAACAGAAAAACACCTATATCTGCAGTGATATAATTATCTCTACCATGACTTTTAAACTGGAACTAAGGCAGTGAAGGAAGGTCAGGTAGGAGGTATGCATACAGGCAGTAACATTGAGATCATTAAAAAGTCGTATGAATCTGTTATTATCATGTGTCTCTCTTATTAATCAACAAAACAGAACCCTGCTCTCCTCCTACAGTGTTGCCATTAACATCTGCTGCTCAGCAACTTATCATATTAGAGTCTGAGTGCCATTTTGAGTGCAACTGATTTCCAGGAGGGGTGGACCTTGGGTGAAACAAAGCAGGATGTTTTCCATTGCTAAACCCCAGAACAGAATTTAATGTAATTAGCAAGCAATATAATCTGGTGTGTACAGCTGAGGAGGAGTTCTTCCTCCTATTCTTTGGATGGACTCTCTATTTGTATTCTAAGGTCTGCAGGAGAAAAATGTCTTTGTGTTTGCATTGTATAAAGCCCTGAGGTGCCTGATTTGAGCTGGGACTAAATGTTGCTGAAAAACAAATATGTTCTTTGCTGTAATATTAAAGCTCTCTGTTTCCATCATCTGTTTGACCCATGAAGAGCTGTGGACCCATGTCTGTCTGTATCAGGGCTGAAGTGTCAAGAGGGGCTTGCTTCCCCTGGTCAGCAGCACTTGCTCAGGCACTACTGCACCTTTTTATCTCCTCCCATGTCATTTCCT
>WAAG01018852.1:122401-154508 GCA_013390105.1 Tichodroma muraria | reverse complement strand
GGATGGATGGATGGATGGATTTGAGTCCCTGTGTGCTGTGGAACACACCCAGCAGCTGTGCTCAATAAAATCAAGCTGCTCTCGTGTGCAGGGGCCTGTCAAGAAGGCATCAACCAAGGAGAGGAGCAGGACATGGCTCTGCCATGGTGGGATCCCATCCTCCTTCCTCCATCCCTCTCTCATGTTTGCTGAGGGACAGAGGTAGATTCTTTGTGATCTTGGAAGGTGAAAAATAAAACCAAGGGAAAACAATGGGATTTCTTCCCAACATGCTTCATTTGGCCTTTCACTTTACTGGATCACCCTACAAAAAAGGAGCATCAAGCTGTTTGCCCGTGATAAACCCCAGATCCATCTCCAGGAGCAGGACACAGCCTGCCACAGGGAGTGGCCTTTCTTTGCCCTTCTCATCCCAGATGGAAAATCCCCTTATTTGCAGGGATGTGGCTTCTCCAGACACCACCATCTCCCCAGATTTTCCACCCTCCTCACCTGCCTGGAGCTCTGGGATACCCCTTGGCAGGGCAGAAACCCCAAGGTGACCAATTTTCCACATCTGAAAGATGCCTGAGAATAAACCTGAGGTAGCCAGGCTTAACCAAAGCAAGCAGGGCCTTCATTTCAAGGCTCAGAATTTTCTGTCTGAGCCCGAGGAGCGGGAACGCTGCCGATAATTAAGGGACATCTGTCACCCACGTGCTCCCGCTGGGATTGTCAGGAAATGCTGACATAACGTGAGGAGAAGAAACCTGCTTTGGAGCAGGGCTTGGCACGCTGGCTTCCAGCTCCAGCCCTGCCATGGGCAAAGGCTGCTCCTGCCTGATGCTGGGAAGGGCTGGAGGAGCTGGTGTGGGGCTCATCCTGCTCTCCCAGGAAGGGACACATCCCAAAGCTTTGGCAAATCTGGAGAAAAAAGCCGTTTCTGCTCCCTCTGTCCCTCCTCAGCCTTGAGGCAGGGTTCAAGCTGTATGAGATGAAAAAATAAACAACTTGGAGGGTTTTTTGGTTTGTTTTTTTTTGGCTTTGAGGGCATTTGGGGTATTTCCTGCCAAGAGCTTGGGGTTTTGTCTGGCTTAACAGATACAGGAAATCAGGGTTTTTTTAAATTCTAGAATTTTTATAATCCAGAGAAGCTGAGGTTGTGGCTGCCTCATTCCTGGCAGTGTCCAAGGCCAGGCTGGAGGGGGCTTGGAGCAACCTGGGATAGTGGGAGGTGTCCCTGCCCGTGGCAGGGGGTGGGATGGGATCTTTAAGGTCCCTTCCAACCTAAACCATTCCAGGATTCTGTGATCCCTAAGAACTCCTGGACTGTGGGAGCTGGGATTTACAAGTGTTGGCCAAACGGACTTCTGGGGTTTCTTTTTTATTATTTCCTGAAGCTCCCAGTGGGCTGTATCCTCAAATGAGACATCACTGATGGGGAAACTGAGGCAGGGACAGAGGACACACTCACTCCTCTGCTCCAACCCTTTGCAAAAGGTGCTGCACTGACCCTTGGGATTAGAATGGGCTCTCACAGGAAGAAATAAACCTCAACCAAGTATTCTGGCACCTGATGAGAAAGCAGGGCTCCCACTCTCAGTTTAATGGAGCTGCAGATGGACGAATTCCTGTGTGAATAATGAATGTTTGGAAATGCTTTGAGCACTGTAAATGCGAAGGACACTGTGATTTCCCTGGGCTCTGAAAGCCAGTGGCAGGAGTTCCCAGAATTGTTTGGACTGTAGCAATAGGGATTTATAATTCATAACAAAGAAGAAATATCTCTCAGTGAACCAAGAAGACACAGCAAAGTAAAAAAGTTGACGTTACTCGTATTCTTTTCTTATGAAATGCTGTCACACAAGGGTTGTCAAGGATCTTTTCTGGGCAGATAAATATCTATGGAAGGATTTATTCCATATTTGATGTAGGTTTTCGAACAAGGTTTCCTTCTTGCAGCCTGTTTTGTAGGGATTTAAGCAGATGTACACTTCAATCTGGAATATCACGTCTGGGCTACCCAAACATGGGAAATTCCTTTGCTTCCCAAAAGCCAGAGTAGAAAGTTATCCTACACATTTCATGCATTAGGTATAAAGGGAGGGGGGAAAAAAAGACAAAAAAGAAAAAAAGAAAAAAGAAAAAAGAAAAAAGAAAAAGAAAAAAAGGAAAAAGAAAAAAGAAAAAACGAAAAAAGAAGAAAAGCACAAAACAAACCCTCAGAAAACTCCAAGGCAGATTCATGGGGTTTCGAGATCTGCTTAAGGAATCAGCAAGCAGGATTCAGGAGCAGTTAATAACAGACTGTATTACATGGTACTATTAACATGGGATAATCCAGGAGGAAAAGAAAGGGCGAGGGATAAAGGAACGTCACCCTACAACAGTGAGACCTTCGGAAATCAAGCCATGAGAATTCTAAACCAGATTAACTCGGCTGTCACTGTCAGGCACCAGCACGGGCACAAAGCAGGAGCAGCAGGGATGGGGAAGAGGGGGATATTTGGATTTTCCCTGGGATGAGATGCACACCTTGGTCCTGCTGAAACAAAGAAGCCCAGGTGCTGACAAATCCCAGGGGAAACCGTTCTGAAGTGAGGGAACTTTTGGATTTGGACAGAAACTCATCCCAGACATGATGGGATGAACGGAGCTCCCCCAAAGGAGCAGAGCTGGAGGCTGCATTCCCTATCCTCATTCACTTAATTTCCAGCCAGGAATACAATCTTCCTTGGGCTTCCACCTCCTAGAGAACCTCTTCTCACAACCACCTCAAGCTCCTCTGCTCATATTTCCCAGTATTGCTTGAGCCTTCTCTTCAAACTTCCCTCACGACTGACAGGATTTTCAAGACCCTGTGAATTTTGGATGGTTAATTCTGGAGATCTCAAGGTGAAAGCTGGTGCCAGATGAAAACCTGCTCCAATTTGTCACTTACCTTGAATTCCCCATCTTCCTCAGGAGACAGGAGCACACAGGAGGCCAAAATTCTAAAGTAAGGGCCAAAGTCAAACTTTGGAGCGAAAAGCCTGCGGGTTATTTTTTGGAAGAGAAAATTTAGAAGGAACTGGCTTTCAATCTGCATGCAGGCACCCAGCTGATTATCAGAGCTGCTGAGCACTCAGATTTGGCCTTCAGCTCTGGATTTATCGATCCTGAGTGCTCACACACAGCTCTGGAGAGCTGCAGAGCAGCCTCTGCTCCTCCTGACACGCTGGCAGCACCCAGCCCCAACACCATCCATCCCTAAATTTCTGTACAAGCCTCCAAGAATCCTGCAGGGCAGTGAGTGGTAGAGGGATACATCCCAAAATGGGTAAATCACATCCTGGGGAAAACCAGAACCATCTGAAATGAAAGCCTGGCCCAGCTGAAGCCAATGAAAGTTTGAACAAGGCTGAGGTCTCGCTCTGTCTGCAACAGGCGCCTGCTCCAGTGTCCCAAAAAAACCTCCTTAAACAAGAGCAGGCTGCCCATGGTTCTCATCAGTCTCAAGCACTTCCTATGTTTATTTTCTTGGCCCAGCCCCAGCTTTGCCAGTTGCTGCTCTGTGCGCTCTGCTGGCTGTGCTCCCTCCCATGTCCTCACACGTCCTGCCTTCCCTTCCCATCCCAAACTGCTCAGCTGTGCCACTCCAAGCCCTGAATCCCACCCCATCCTCCCTCCCCAGATACCTCTGGTTTATATTTACTCCCCAGAATGCTTCAGGATCATTTTGGGAAGAAAGACTCTCCAAGCAGTGCAAGATGAGACCATCCATCGGTGGCTCTGCCCACGAGGACGTGGCTGCAGCCCCGGATCCTGCTACTCCCATCCCGGGAAATCGGGGTGCTCACAGGGATCAGGGACCACAGGCGTGGGGACAGGGTTTCTGCTTGTCCCTGGGCCACAGCAGCAAGGAAACAGCTGGGGATAGGCAGCCCGTGGTCTGTCCAAGCTGCACATGAGATCCACTAAATCCATCCTCGTGACACCAGGGAGGACACCAGGACCAAAAGGTGGCCACAGCCAACACCAGCACTGGGCCAAGCGTGGTTTTATTGGAAAACTGCTGTCTCAGACTAGTCTCTTGCTCCTTTGCCATCCCTGGTTTTCTGTCTGTTAGCCAGAAATAATTGCCAACGCATGATCCCGACTTCTGGGTTCAGAAGCACCAGATTCCCCCAAAAACCAGGGAAAAGGGGTGTCTGTGTGCTGGCTGCTGACACAGCCCTCACCCACCTGGTCAGGACACTGCTGCTCCTGCTTTGTCCTGAATTCCCAGTCAGGAGAGCGAGGATCAGTCCTGCTGGTTCAGGGTCAGCCCTTCATCCCATCTGCTCTGGATCACCCACTGCGACATGGGACAGGAGCAGACGGCTCCAAACCTGAGCCACGTTGGCTGAAATCCACAGGAAAAGCTGTCAGGATGTGCTGCAGGGTCAGGCAGCGCTGGGCTTTGGGATCTAGCCATGTTCCCTTCCCCTCCCTCACTGCTATCACCTGTAGCCTTCCAGACATTTGTCCCAGGAAGGTTCCCATCCCCTCATTAACCAGAAATCCACCTGCTCCCATGCTGGACAGGCAGGTGGGGAGGGCAATGCACAGGGATGGACGTGCCCAGGATCTGCAGAGGCAGGGCAGGGTCAAAGGTATCTCGTGATCCAAGGATTCATCTTATTTTCCCCATGTGTCAGCAGCAGTGTCCCCCTGCAGCTGCACCACAGAGGAACCGGTCTCCGCTCTGCTGAGAGTGGCAGGGCACAGGGAATGGATCCCACTGCCAGAGGGCAGGGTTCGATGGGATAATTGGAAGGAATTCCTACTTGTGAGGGTGCTGAGGCCCTGGCACAGTTGCCCAGAGAAGCCGTGGCTGCCCCTGGATCCCTGGAAGTGCCCAAGGCCAGGTTGGACAGGGCTTGGAGCAGCCTGGGACAGTGGGAGGTGTCCCTGCCCTGATGGGAGGGGGGGTCCCTCCCTCCTGATGGGGGGAGATGAGCTGTCAAGTCCCTCTCCACCCAAACCATTCTGTGACTGATCCCAATAGTTTCACCAGCCCTTCCACAAAATTATAGAACTTTGCTTTTCCGAAGCTTCAAAACCAAGCAAGACACTTTTAAATCTGCTGTGCCTGCTGCAAGCAGCCCAGACCCGAGGATATTCTGCTCCTCCAAAGAGACTTCTCTGGGATGGAGAAGAAAATCCACTCGATAATTGGGCTGTTACCTGATGTTGGGTGATTTTTGGCAGACTTGGAGTAGAAGATTGGGCCCATCCTTTACTGTCTATCCTCACCACTACACCTCAAGCACAGCCAAACCATGCAAACTATTGTTTTCCACCAGAACTACCACCTTTCTGTGGATAATGCTTGTTGGTTTTTTAAAATGAAGATTTCCTTATAATTCCTATAAATTTTATATTTAATATAATTTTTAGTTATTCATTTAAAATGAATATATTCCTATTCCAAACAGCGCCCAGAGCCCCCTGGGAATGTTGAGGTCTGCTCTCCACATCCACTTCTTGAAAACACAACTCTGCCTGCAAAATACCCCCAGTGCAGTTTGGACAATGCTTTCAGGCACACGGTGGGATCCCTGGAAATGCCCTGTGCAAAACCAAGGCTTGGACCTGATGATCCTTTTGTGTCCCTCCCAACTCAGAGCGTTCCATCATTCCACGGTTCTGCTTTAGAACGGGCAGGGCAGGAATTGGGTCCAAAAATGGGTATGGATTTTTCCCAGTCCCGAAACGCAGGGCTCCAAGTTGTGTTTTCCACGATTCCTGGGCTCTGCAGCAACAGTAGGTTCCTGGCACCCTCTAATGGAAAAGCTCGGGCACTGAATCACCGTCTCGGGCTGCGAGCCTTGGCTCCTGCCTTTCTATTTTTAATCCAATATCACAGGAATAACTCCGAGCCAGGCACGATACACGGCGTGCCAGGAAGGACCTGGAGAATGTGCTGAACAAATGTCAGGGCTGCTCTTGGGGAAGGAGAGGCTGCCTGGTGCTCGCCCCCCACGCTGGGAATCCAGCACGCCCAGGGATTGCTGCTTTACTTATGGAAATGCAAGGGAAGAGCTCACCAGCGCTGACATTTGGGCCTGGTTTGTGAATTTAAGGCACATGCTCGGGGGATAATCGTGTTACACTGCCTGTCCTTCCCTTTTCCCCTCCTCTCCCTCGGCCGTATTGATAGGCTGGGATTTTCTAGGATATTTTTCCAAGTTTGGCATCCTGGAAGTAGCACAAACCTTCAGGTCGGGCTTGGCTCTGGAGCTGTTCGTAAACAGAATTCCTGGTTGAATTATAAGGTATTTTTAAAGCTAGAAAGTGACACCCGTAGCCAGGGAAGCTCTCCAAGGACTTGTCCCCAGCTGGGGGGGGACACCTGACATTCAGAGGCACAGAAAAAGCTGGGGTGGTGGCAAGCACAGGGTTCCTGCCAGCCTCAAGCATCCCACGGGCAGGCAAAGGGGGCAGGACACGGAGGCTTCTGGCTTCTACTCAGGGGCTGGGATTCAGTCTGGGGATCCCTGGGTGGAGCAGGAGAAAGAATTGGCTGAATTTTCCATAGATGGCTCAGTGAGATCCCTGCCCAGGTGAAACATGGAATTTCTGCCAGGTGAGAGTCTGTCCCTTGCTGAGCTGCCAGAGGAGGAGCGAGGTAGGAAGCAGGACCCAGCCCACCAATCTCACCCTCGTCCTTCACACTCTACACCCAGAGAGAAAGAATATAATTTAAATAAACGTTTAATACAGGGAAATCCAATTTCCAGCACGCGCTGCTCCATGCCAGTCTCAAAGCTGTGGAGAGGAGCTCGGAGTCCTCGGAGAGGGGCTCTTCATCAGGACACAGGAATGGCTTCAAACTGAAAGACACCAGGGTTAGAGGGGATATTGGGAAGAAATTCCTCTCTGTGAGGGTGGGCAGGCCCTGGCACAGGCTGCCCAGAGAAGCTGTGGCTGCCCCTGGATCCCTGGCAGTGCCCAAGGCCAGGCTGGAGCACCCTGTGCTAGTGGAAGGTGTCCCCACCCATGGCAGGGGGTGGAATGGGATGAATTTCAAGGTCCTTTCCAACCCAAACCATCCCATGATTCACTGATTGGCAGGAGTGTGCAGGAGTTTCCAGCACATCAGGTGGCATTTCCCCTGGGAAAAGGCTGCCAGAAAACCCAACAAAAGCTAAGGAAGAACGCAAACAGCCCAGAGCCTGGCAAATGTGCCATTGGTGACACCGGGAGTTTGGCACTCCCATGGCTACCTGTGCATCTTTTGTCTCACAACAGAGAGCAAAAACCAGGCTGTGATGTGCCAGACCACAAAAACCAGAGGAGCAGTATTCCCCAGTATCCCCCGAAGGTTACCTGAGCCCCTCGGGTGATTTTTACCTGTAAGTTTAAGGCACGGTTGAACACAGACCTCTGGAAGTGAAAGCCAATCCCGAAATTCAGCAGGTCTCTTCTCAAATCCCTTCAAAACCCTTTTACTTTTAGAATCCCAGTTTCCACAGCAACAAGACACACAGCTCTCTGCAGAGTTTAGGGCTATAAATAACCCCAAGATCTATAGTTGCGATATTAGCTATGGGGGCTTAAAAAAAAAATAGAAATTGCATGTGGTAATGAAGGGAAAGGCTCAGCGCTGAAAGGAAACAAATTTAATGAGGAAAAGACGGTTCTTAGCTGGGTTTGGAGCACAGCTTTGAACAAAGGAAAGGTGCTCCTGGTAAGATCCTGCCTTTTCTGAGAGTCAGATTCCGTTGGATTTTTGGGAGTGGTACTTTACAATCTCTCCTTCACCTGTGTCGAAAGGCTGCGCTGTCTTAAAAAAAGAAGGAAAAAATGGCAATTAGGTGTTGTTTTCCCAGCCTTGCTCGTTGTGGGGAAGCAATTAGGAGGTGACACTGATCCAGGTTTTAGCAGAGCCCAACCCCTGCCTGCCACAGCAGCCACTCCATCCCTCTTTGGGAAGAGGGTGTCTCCATGTGCTAACTTTAAACACACCTTTTAACCCTAAATTGCTCCTCTGATGCGGGAGGGAAGCTGCTATTCCTTGGGATGCAGTCAGAGGGCAGGAACTCAGCCTGCTGGCCCCGGAGAAGTGCTGGCCTTCCCCCTTGACATCAGCGTGTAAACAAAGGCGCAATCCCACGAGGGAAGATAAATATTGGCCACGTTGGAAGCAAAAGAGGAAATTAAATAACCATCACATGGCGTAAAAAAACCAGCTCGTCAGGGGAGGGGGGACTGGTGGCTTGGAGCTGGCAGAACAGATTTGTATACAGTAGTGAGGAGGAGGAGATGAGGAAGGAGAAGAAAGGAAACACAAATCAAAGAGTTATTTGGAGTTTCCTCTCTCACAAACAGAAGGGCCGTGCTATTCAAACAGACGCACCGCATGTCACCAGTTTGCTGGTGTTTGTTATTTTAAGGATGGTCTCAGGAAGAAAATAAATTCCACGCCGAGGCTCCTTTATACCCATTTTAGGCAGTGAGTGGAGAGGAGCCCAAAGAGTGGGGTTGTGGAGATTCCTCCAGGCTGAGCTGCTGGTACATCCTCTGCTCTCTGTCCAGGAGGGAATTTTAGTGAATTGCTGGGAAGGAATCCCACAGCAGCTCCGCTCGGGGCAGGCTGGGGCAGGAGCCCAGCAGCAGCACCGTGGGGCTGCACTGCTGCTGCTCCTGCCCAAGGCACCCAAAGAACTGGGAGAGAAAAGGTGGCTGGTACAACACGGACAGGCAAAATCCAGCAAAACATGGAAATGGGAAGCTGCTCTCTGGCCAGACATTCCCTACACAGCCCTGAGTGGGGACACCTCTGCCTCGTGCTGGGGGGACAGAGGACTCTGCAGCAAGAGGGGGATCATTCATTTAAATGTGATCCCTTCGAGTCCAAGCTGGGATCTGAGCATCCATTGGGGTCCTCTCTGGCCTCACCACCAGCTGGAAAAATTCTGGGGACGATGATCTGCAGTGGTGCCTCTCCAAAGGAATTGGTTTTGCAGCCCGGGATAAAGCAGGGAGCAGAATGACGTTGGAGTCCCCCATGAGGTTGGTTTTGGCCACACCAAAACCAGGGTTTGTTTCTCCTGAAGGTGTTGGTTTGTCCATAGGGAGAAAAGTGGGATATAAACCACGTTATTCTGGCCACCAGCAAGTGGTCTGGTGGAGATCTGCTGTTGATGTGGCACAGGATCCAGTTCGGTGTCTTTTTCTAACATTGCCACAATCAGAGCTGTAGGAATTTTTGGTGGGAAAGAACCAGCACAAATATTATCCACATACAAAAAAAAAAAACCAACAAAAAAACAACAAACCAACTGCAATTTCTGGGCTCAGTGCAAACATTCAATTCAGCACCTCCTGCCCCAGTGACATTTCTGGATGGATTGTGTTTTCTAAAAGGTTCTCAAGCTTCTCTCCTCCTCTGGATAAAAGCAAATCCAGAGGAGACATGAAAAACCTTTCCCTTCAGAGAACACATCAGGCACAGGACGCCGTGGGACTGATGGAACATTTCTGTCCCTGTGATTAACTGATCACCACGCAGGACATTTCAGAAGCTTTTTTAATAGAAGACACAAAAGATTGGAATCAGTAAGAAACAGTAAAAGGAAAAGAAAACATGAGGCGTTGCAGAGGGAGCAGGCACCAGGCCCACTCTCTGAGGCCTCTGTCCTGCTCCCTCTGAAATCAAAAGGAGTTTTAGAGTTGGCTGCAGTGGGAACAGGAACAGTCCTTAAGGCACTAATTAGTACAGCTGGCTGAATAATGCATAATGAACAGTTCATTCAGCTAATTTCATCTCTTTTTCTATTCATGACTTGCCCGTGAACCAATCCCAATTTTCTCATTTTGGTTGCCATTCAGAAGCTATTTGTGGGTTTCTTCAGGAAATCATCCCCAGTGTGCGATTCCAGCGTGCATCCCAACATGTAAATATCGGGAATTTGCACGGAAGTGTTTAAGTGTGGGGCCTGCAGGTGGGACAGGTGACATCAGCTCTCTAAAGGTGGGCTGGGAGAGCTGGGGCTGCTCAGCCTGGAGGGGAGAAGGATCCAGGGAGACCTCAGTGCCCCCTCCAGTGCCTAAAGGGGTTCCAGGAGGGACTTTGGAGTGGGACATGGAATGGGGAATGGCTTCCCCCTGCCAGAGGGCAGGGTTAGAGGGGATATTGGGAAGGAATTGTTCCCTGTGAGGGAGCTGAGGCCCTGGCACAGGCTGCCCAGAGAAGCTGTGGCTGCCCCTGGATCCCTGGCAGTGCCCAAGGCCAGGCTGGAGCACTCTGGGCTAGTGGAAGGTGTCCCTGCCTATGGCAGGGGGGGGAATGGGATGAATTTTAAGGGCCTTTCCAACCCAAATGATTGTTTCATTTTTGCTCGAGCTGATTTTCTATAAGCAACTGCAGCAAGAATTCCAAATGTTGCAAAGAAACACTGAACTTTACACCCACATTCAGCACATACTTGGGCACTTCCCTTTTCTTCCTTGTCCCTCCTCCTCCAGCACTTTAAACTGCTCTGGCTGGTTATTGGAATACTGACCCAAGGCAGCAAGAGAAGGGATATGAGGTGAAAACACCCCAAGGAATGTCACTGGAATAATCAAGTAAATACTTCCAGATTTTCCTTTCCAGCTCTGAAGTGTTTTGGCTTCAGCAAGGACTAAATTAACATTGTGTAATGGATGGGGGCTGGAAGCAGCTTGTGGATCACAGAGGACAACTCCAGGCCGGGCTGCTGCCCGTCCCTAATTTGGTGAAGTCACCCAAAACGTGACTTTGGTGGGGTGAGATTTAAGTAAAGGAATATCCCAAACAGGAATGCAAGGGGAATTGCTGTTCTGTGATGGGGCAGGGAGGCCAGGCTGAGGCATCCCTGTCCTTGCAGCCAGGAGAGGCAGGGACAGGGAAAGGCAGGGAAACCCGAGAGTGTTTCTTTCGAAGCAGCTCCTGAGACAGATGGAGCAAGGAGCAAGGGAAGGGAGCTGGGCAGTGTTTTTGGCAGCCAGGCACTGTGGATTTTCCCTCTGAAGGAAGTCCCACGGGGAACCATGCAAAGCCAGAAGGGCATCCTGGCTTCCACCCCAGCTGGAAGGGACAACACGGGGCAAGGGATGTTCAGGGCTGCTCGGGCTTTGAATTTTGAAAAGTGACAGACGAAGCAGAGCGTGATTGAGGGGGAACTTCGCTGAGGGAGAAGAGAGCCTCTCTCTTATGCCTCCAGCTGGGAAAAAACCCTGGAAAAATCCGTGTTTACAGACAGCTCTGCGCGTGCCGGAGTCTATCGGCAGAGGGCGGTGACACTCGCAGGCACACGCTCATCCCTGCAGCCTTCAATCCATCCCGCTCCTGCTGCTGCCACAGCAAGGACACCTTCCCCACCCCGCCCAAACCAAACCCGGCTTAATCCTTGAAAACCAGACTCCAAGGGATGCTGCACACCCGACATCTGGCCGCTTTTTGGGTTGGTTTTTTGGTTTTGGTCCCCCCTCCCCTTTCCCAAAGCCCACGTGATGTTTTTCTCTGCGCTTCAAAGCTGGGGTTTGTTTGTTTGTTCAAGCCCGAGAGCTCCAATTCCAGCATCTGCGTGAAAGCCGACAGGAAATAACCCGTGTGCTCAGAAGTAGTTGAGAGAACATGCAAGGGCAATATTTATCTTCCCCTTCCGTGGGCCGGAGTGGAGACACGCAAGGCTCCTGCTCCTGCCACTCACCGCATCCCGGCAGGAAAGGACAGGGTGGAGCCGCAGGATCAGAGGATTTCGGTGTGGATTGGGAGAGCTGGGCGGCAGCCAGGGCAGAACGGCAGTGAGGAGGAAGGTTTGGAACAAGGCAGCCAGGAAGGGATGAGGGGAGAGGCAGCGGATGAGCAGCATCGGGAAATTTGGGAGAGGCGCGGTAGAGCAAGGAGTATCGCTCCAAAGGAGCCGGCAGCTCTGGGCTGAAAGGCACAGAGATCTCACTTTAAACACCCAGTTGGTCTGTCAGGTTTTATGCTCGGCCGTGTACTGAGTGGGCTTTCAGATGGGATCATCCTGGGAAAGTGTTCTATCCCCAAAAGAGGGAAAGCTGGTTTGGCACGGAACCCCCCTCCCGAGGCAAGGCTGCCATGGCAGCTGACGCACCCCGAGACAGCAGTGGGTTCATCTCTGGCTTTGCGAGTCATTTTGGTAGAAGATTTGGGATTTCCAGGCTGGATTTCTGGCAAAAGTGCTAAGATTCAAGCCACATTTTGGAGGTTTAAAATGTCAAACCTGTCATTAAATGGGCAGAAGATTTTGCAAGTGTTGAACAGCCTCCTAAAAGTGATGGGGAAAAGCTCTGAGAAGGTCCCTGTGGAGGAGTTCTGTGGGCTGGGAGCACTGAGCACTTGATGGATCTGGGTAACTCAACTGGTCTTTTATCCATCAGCCTCACAAATACATTTCCTCCTTTTCCATGGCAGAGATTCTCATTTCCATTGTCTCTGTGGACGTACACAGAAGTGAATAATCTTTCACACTGGACTCAGTCACCTGCCTCACACTCAATTATTTCAGTGAATTTTTTTAGGCTTTTGGCCATTCCTGTGTTGCATGGAGTCAAACTCACAGGAAAGAATTATCTGTGATAATTAGGATATGATTAATCAATCCTGTGATAAAGGATTTGGCTACAATGGCTCTGAGGTGCTGCTTGAAGGGAAAGAAGCACTTCAGCCCAGCTCCTTGGTTTAACAGGATTGAGGAAATCCAAACAGGAGAATTCAGACCCTTACAACAGCAGGTAAAACTGAGGTGCTGAAAGACTGGACCCTCTCTCAGTCCTCAGCTGACTGCAACATCCAACAACAGCCTCTGCATGCTCTGAAAACACAAATAGAGGAAAATTAGTTATTGCTTACTGATTACTCCAGCAAGGAATCTTCCCCAGTTGTGCCAAGCATGCTCAAAGAGAATTTGCAGGGAGAACAGGCAGGAAATGGGATGAGCTGGGGATGAAGTGAGGAGCCAGTTTGGTGTCCTGTGCTCGCAGGAGGAACAGGGCTGCACAGGCACCCCAGAATGACCTTCACTCCCAACCCACTGCCTGGACAAGTGGTAACACGAGCTCTTACTCCCTTGATTTATCTCCCTGAAAGCGGTTCCTGGCTCTGCCCCTGGACAGCCAGGAATTCTTGGTGACAGAATTATACACCACGCCCCTTTTGGTTTCTTCAGGCTTCACCCAAAGCCACTTCTAATCAGAGAAAAGGCTCCCAGCTCATCTATTGCACTTCAGGTTAGGCTTTGTTTTGCTGTCTGGCATCAAAGACAAAAAGTTTCTGGCTGTAAACCACAGAATCACTCTTTCGCAACAAAATTCTCATTCAAACGTTTATTTAGACTCAGTCTTAGACCTGGTTCCCAAGCAGAAAGTCTCAACCTTCTTCACCTTGCTACAGAAACCCGGCTTTGAGCACAGCGTGGTGCTCTCAGGACGGATCAGCGGATGAAGGACGCGCTTTCAGGACGGATAAAGACATCAATATAAGCAGAAAGACCACCAAAGAACTCATCAGGCCCATGCCAATGGCCTGGCCTGGGCTAGGACTCAATGCAGACCTTTCCTAAGGGACTGAGAGCGCTTCCTCTGTTTTCCACACATCCCTTCCTCCCATGGACAATGCCGGAAAAGGAAGCACAGATGGTTTGCACTCTGTGATGGATCTCTGCAAGGAAAGGACACAGAGAGGCTGTGGGGGTGTCAAGGACCCTCTCACAGCAGGAGTCTGCAACAGAAGCAGGGTTGTCTCTTTACAAAAAATGACATTATGCAGCCCCAGTCAGTGTCCTCCGCCTGCTGACTCCTGCACTTCAGTGGGACTCCAATAAATGCAGTGGATGGCCCGCGATAGTCCACAGGGAAATAAAAAAGGATAAACTACCAGCATTTGGAATGTTTGTGGTGCAGCAGTTCGTCTTAGCAAGGTATATAATGAGATTTCCAATAAACCATCACCCAGAGGAATGCGACTTTTTCCCTTCTGTGATGCCAGCACAAGTGGTCACACAACTCATGCGAGAGCCCACATTTGGGCATCTGCACATCCCATAAAGATCAGCTCGAGACAAAATGCAATTTTGCCTTTGAAAACATCAATGTTGGGTCCTTTGTTTATCTGCGGCGCAGCAACGTTGCACTTGTGAAAATAAAACACACGGTCCATCTTCCAAGATTACCATCACATAAAAACCAAGGATTCATTCGCTGCCTGCCTGGGGCTGCATTTAAAAATGTTATTCCTGGCTTGTCCCAGTTAAAGATCTTCACCCATGCCATTTATCCAGCTGAGGCGCAGTCTGGCTACTGGGCTACCACAGCCAAACAGCCAAGTCCCGTGGAAAAACACCACGAAAAACAGAAATTATGTGGCCGCCCCTTGGCCGCCCAATGCCATCCGTGCAGATCTGCAGCCCACAACCCTGCTAGAAAATGTGCATTGCTACGCCGCTGTCAGCCAGAATCGTGCTTTAGAATGGAGAGTGGGGATGTGGGGGGCGAAAAAATGATCATTTTGAGAGGTCTTTGGTGTCTCTTTTGTTTCCACACTGTATTTAAAGACAATCTGGAGTCAGGTGCCAAACTGGCTGTGGGTTGGGTTGGTGGCGGCTCAGGCAAGCGCCGCTGCCAAAAGCTTTATCGGGGTTTTGGCATCACCACCCAGCAGCAGCTCAGGCTGCATCCCTGAGGCTCTTTGTCATCCCAAAAACAACGGCTGAGGAAGGAGAGCATCGCAGCCATTCCCTCTTCTACTCCATCGACTCCCCGTGGCTGGAACGAGGCGTTTTGACCGAAAAGGCAGGGGAAAGGCACCTACTGCCCACATTGGAAGCAGCAGAGAGCACGGGCAGCACTCGGAGCCGGGGCTTAAAACGCAGCGGCCACGAAGGACAGAGGGAAGGAAGGTGCTCACACACGGTTTGGGATGTCGGGATGCACCCTGAGGCTCCTCTCCAGCCTGCAGGCATAACCCTGCGGGCAGGACAGGAGCCCCAGGCCTAAACCCGTCAGCTCTGCGGGGTCAGCGGGAGCGGGGCAAGGCACAGCTGTGCCCCGAGCGGGGTCACCGCCCCTCAGGGACCCCCGGGGCAGCGGCGCCCACAGCGCTCCGCCGGCGGCCGCACACAAAAGGCGACGGCTCCCGCCCCTCTCCTATTTAAAGGCTCCTCCACCAATCAGCGCCAGGGGCGGGGCCAAACCGGGAGGATTGACAAGCCCCCAGACCCCGCTCCCGAGACCGCGGGAGGGGGCGGGGAGAAGCGCGGCCGCAGCCAATCGCCGTGGGCGGGCTGGCGGCTCGGCCAATCAGCGGCGCGGGGGGCGTGTTCCGCCGCGGGGTCAGGCCGGGAGCGAAGGCGCCCGTCGCTCCCTGTTCCTCCCGCTCCGCTCGCGGCCGAGCCTCCTCACCGTGGGATCCCTCCGCCTGCGCGCAGCGGCCGGCGGGGTGTGCGCGCCGCTCCGTGCCCCTCCGCCCGGGAGGGATTATTTCCCGCGGTCGCTGCGGCGGGGCGGCCCCGGCGGGGCCGAGGNCGGAGCTGCCCCAGGCCGGGTGTGCGAGCCCCGGCCGGGGCGTGCTCGGCGCGGGGCACCATGGTGGAGAAGCGGTGCCCGCGGCTGCAGCGGGACGGCGTGTACCGCTGGTTCTCCGAGCTGCCCTCCCCGCAGCGCGTGGAGTTCCTGTGCGGCCTCCTGGACCTGTGCATCCCGCTGGAGCTGCGCTTCCTCGGCGCCTGCCTGGAGGACCTGGCCCGCAAGGATTATCACTCCCTGCGCGACTCCGAGATCAAGGCCAACAACCCCGCCGACCTGGGCAGCCTCACCAACCTGACGGACGAGGTGGTGCGCAGCAAACTCCTGGTGTCCCTCGCCCTGCTCGGCTCTGCCCACCGCGAGGCCGCCGGGGTCCTGTTCCGCACCCTCACCCACATCGACTCGGTCATCAACAACTACGGGCTGCAGCTCAACGAGGGCCGCACGGGGGATGAGTTCCTGTTGCTCTTCACCATGGCATCCAACCACCCGGCGTTCAGCTTCCACCAGAAGCAGGTGCTGAGGCAGGAGCTCACCCAGATCCAGAGTCTCATGGCCAGCACCAGCAAGAATCCCAGCACCTCTACCCTCAACACCATGGCAACCTATCCTGGCTGCCATAAGGTGGGTATCCTGCTTTTTTGCGCGCTGGAATGGCACCGGGCTGTGTCTTCGGCTCTCATTTTAAACGGTGCTTTTAGCACAGTGGTAAATGGCAGCTTCAGAGGCAGGCAGTTGGTTGATGATGGGGGTGGTCAGCTGAGGGCACAGGGAGAGGATGGATGGAGTTTTTACGAGCTTGTGACGTTTAAATGAGAAGGGGTTCACAAGGAGATCAACAGCAGCTGTAGAAGCCTTCCCTGATTGCTTCTCAAAGCATCTGCTGGGGGAACAGTCGTACCAGCTGCATGGAAAACCAGTGCTTTAGGAAGGGAAATAAATGCATCTCTAGATAAAAGCATCTGTTTGAAAGTTCCCCCTGGAAGAAGTTGGAAAGGAGCAGTAGCTGTCCAGTGGCAAAGCATCATGGTGAGGCTGGGTTCTGTTTAGACGGATGTCTAAACATTTGCAGTTGCTGGTGTTAAGCTAAAAGAAATGTTGTCGTTTTCTGTCACTCTGCATCCCTTGGGTATTGATCCTGGTGTCGGGGTTCACCATGATTAACTTGCTGCTCTTTCATTCAGTTGCCAGGAGTTAGGCCAGACGTTAGGGAACGTTTTTAAGATGTGCTGTAAGTCATCAGATATGCGAGTGCTTAATTGCTCTCAGGCCACTACAAATTAGGGAGTCAAAGTGTCTTTCTGCCTGATTTTAACCTGCTTGAAAGTTCAATCGAAGCAGCAGCTTAGAGGGTGCTTGTGAGAAGTTAACAGGCTGCAGCCTTTGAGGATGAGTGGATGATGTGTTACCCTGCTCTTGGGAAAGGTGGGGAATGCTAAAAGCTGTGAAAACCCCTGTATTGGAATAATATCCTAAATAAAGCTGTTTCCGAGGGTTCAGTAGAGATTTCACGAAGTTGAGTGTTGAATTCCAGACTGAGACAGAAATCTGTGCACAGTCTTCCCCTGAATACAAATTCCTTCCAATTTCATGTTTCTTTAAACACCTCTGCTTTGTGAAATTGAGATGTGTTCAACTTCATATTTTTCTTATTCTTCCCTTCCTGTCTTGTGCCTGTTCCTAACCCCCTGTAGTAAGGGGAAAGAATGAGGTATGGGAGAGCCTCTTCATTCAGCTGAAGCCTCCATGTGGATAAAATATAGCTGGAAAGAGTATTTCACACAGGGTGTAGAAGGGTGTAATTAAAACCAGAAAAAAAGCTTCTTTTCAGATACTTTACTACTTGCAGCTTTCCTTATTCAAATGATGCAGCGACCCTGGGTTGGAAAGGAAACACTGTAAATCGTATCCAAGTTCCCCTAAAATAAGACAAGCAAAAAAAGATAAAAAATAAAAAAGAAGGTAAAATCAGGCAAGCAGGAAGGTTTTTGAGAATCTCCTTTCTGAGCTGCAGGATTTATGGAGCTGAAGAACTCTGGCACTATTTATGTCAATCTAAGATGGACGGAGAATCCATCCTGCCATTTTTCCTGCCAGGAATAAGACAGCCAGGATCGTTTGATTTTTCTTTTCTTCTGAGCTCACTGAAGGGTTGTCTCTTTAAAGAGTACATTTTTATAGAAATCTGTGTTGAAGAATCTTGGTTGCTAAGTACAGAGTAGTGAGAGGGAACACAAAGGTGACTTTGCCTTCACAGTCTCTGAATGTGCATTTTGTTTGAAGTGATGCAGATTTCCTTAAGATTATTTTTTGTTGTTGTTCTTAAATGGGCAATTCTGCTGCTTTTAGAGTAAGCAGTTGGCTTAAACCAGGAGTTGGATGAAGCAAGTGGAAAAAACAATGTCTTTCTCCATTCGGCCCTGTTTAAATATGCACAAATAAATTCCGACACCTAGTCCTTGTGGGGTTACCAAGTGATGTTGTGACAATCCTTGTGCTGAAACATCACCTAGAAAAAACCAGTGTGGATGTGGAGAGAAAGTGAGTGCCCTGGGCTGCTGCTCTTCCTTCTTGGAATTGGAGGAGAATTCCTTCCTTGGTGCCAGCACTTTCTCATGGCTCCTGTTGCTTTGCTCCAGCGTGAGCCACGCTGAGCTGGTGCTGGAAGCTGGGTGTTAAATGGGGGAATTCTGCTGCTCTCTGAGCTCATCCTTAAGGAACTGGAGAAACGCTCACCATTTGAGGTCCTGAAAAACTTGGGCAAGCTGGGATGGTGTGGATGTGAGATGGGTTGCAAACAGGGAGCTGCTTGTGGACTGGCTGAGTTATCCCCCAGCTTTCCCCGTTGGAGGGTGGGAATGGGGTGTAACTCTTGTGTAACTGTACCTGCCCTACTGTTACAATTTCTGATTTGTGGTTAACTTGTTTAGTCGGGGAGATGCTGCAGAAATCCGAGCAGTGCTCTTTGTTCTCCTTGCAGAAACAAATGGGAATGTGCTGCTTCTGCTTGGCCAGCCCCATTAAAATATGCCCCAACTTGATATTAGCTATAACTTTTTCCAGAGTACTGGACCTTGCAATCCTTTTTCCATCTCCTCTTTCACATTTAACAGTGAAGTATCTCAAAATCGAATCGTGTTTAACAGTGAGGAGACTCAACAGTCAAGATAAATTTACTGTAAATATTTCATGATTCCTCAAGTTGCTTTGGGGTAGGTGAACACAGCTGAAGGTGGTCAGTGATACAAACTGCTTTTTGCTGTTTCCTTTTGCTGCTTGCAGTTGCTGACTACGAGGAGGCTTAAAACAGCTGCCCATGTATATTTTTTTTTCGTGCTTTTTCGGATGCTTGTCTTATCTGAGCCTTAACTTTGCAGGAAAAGGTGGCTATGGCTGACTTTAAGTAGGTCAGTAATTATTAGATTGATGGTTTCTACCTGATGGTATAAAATGAACATTCTATGAACAGGAGGGAAAATGCTGCCCTCTCTACATTGCCTTGGACTTTGTGAGGATGGAGTCAGGGAATATCCTGAGTTGGAAGGGACCCACAGAGATCATTGAGTCCAGCTCCTGGGCCTGCCCAGGACATCCCAGTATTTCCCCCCTGGGCCTTCTGGCTCTGCACAACTCCCTGACAGGAGGGATTTGGGATCTCATCCCAGGGAACAGGGACAGGAGGAGAGGGAACGGCCTCAGGCTGGGCCAGGGGAGGCTCAGGGTGCACAGCAGCAGGAATTGCCCCATGGAAAGGGGGGTCAGGAATTGGAACTGCCCAGGGAGCTCTGGAGTGCCCATCCCTGGAGGTGTCCCAGCAATGCCTGGAGGTGGCACTCAGTGCTCTGGGCTGGGGACAGGGTGGAGATTGGTTACAGGTTGGACTTGATGACCTTGGAGGTCTTTTCTGACCTCAGTGATTCTGGTATTCTCTGCTGGAGTGGATGGCGGATGGAAACACAAATCTGAACTTGGATTCTGTGACCTACATGGATGCTGGACATCATAACATGAATCTCTGCGTGGACTTTCCCTCTCAAGAACTCTACTGTCAGTGACTCTAAGGACAGAACTTCAGAGCTGGGGAAGTTACTCATGAATCTGTCACTCTGTTTCCTGGAGTTGTTTCATCTCCTCATTGAGATCATGCTGTAAAACCAGGGAAATTGGGTACTCAGCACCTGCTCTGCTGTGTCAGGAGCTCTTCAGTGCAGTCAGGGTGATGAGCTGTAGGTTTAGATCAGATATTAGAAAGGAATTCTTGGCTGTAAGGGGGGAGAAGCCCTGGCACAGGGTGCCCAGAGAAGCTGTGGCTGATCCCTGGAAGTGCCCAAGGCCATGCTGGACAGGGCTTGGAGCAACCGTGGCAGGGGCTGGAATGAGATGAGCTTTAAGGCTTCTTCCCACCCAAACCATTTCGTGATTCTGTGATGATGATCCTGATCTGGTGGTGGGTTCAGCTGCAGAGCCAGGGTCAGAAATAGTCACCCTGAGTGCAGTTTGTTTGCAGCTGAAGGGAAATGGGGGCAGTGACCCCATGGTTACGTGGCTGTTTTGGGCTGGTATCTTGTGAATGGGAAGGAGGGTTCCAAATACTGCACCAATGGCTATTTCAAGTTTATAGCATAAGGTACTATTTTTTACTCGTGCTAATTCCATAGGCTCCTCTAAAACTTCCAAAGAACTCAAGGCTGTATATTGGGAGCTCTGGAGTTGCTCTGAGGGACCCATTTCAAACACCTCCACCTGTCTGCACTGTTTGCCTCAGGAGTGTGAATGGACATAACTCCATTGAGAAATATTCTGATATTTTTATTTCACCAATGGAGTGATGAGTTATAAAAAACCATCACTTACTTGCTGGGTTGAAACTGAGCCGTCAAGCCCTCACAGAGACAGCAATTGCAGCTATTAAGTGATCTGTGTCAGCTGCCTTTATGGCTTTTTTTTGAGCTTTGTAGGGATAGAATAAATCATGACAAACTTAATTTTTAGCCTCTTTGAGGGTATTTCATGGGTTCAGCAGATGACCATGTTGAGAGCAGTTGCTGGCTGGGGTTAGAGGTGTTTACTCACTGGTATCAGGAGTTGCCATCTCAGAATGATCTCACTTTCCAAACCACATGAATCCAACCTCAGGAGCCTTGTAGCTTCCAGATGGTGACATTGCCAAGCCCTGCATGTCTTTTGCGTGTCCTTTGAGAATTTTTGGGTATTCCAGGCAACATGGATTGCACACGCTTCTTGATATTCCACTTAAAAAAATGTGAGGCTTCCCCTTCTGGCTCTTTTCTTACTCATGGTTTCATTTGAAATGTGATAAAATGGTTCAGTCTCAAACCTGCAATATTTTCAGAAATGAGCTTTACATATAAAGGAATCCTTGGAAGACAATGGTCTTGGGTAGTAACAATATTTGTTACTACCCAAATTCACTTTGCCTGATCATATGTTACACGATGAACTTGAATTCAGGAACCTAAAGGAGTTTGCTTGGGAAATGCACCCTGCACCCAAACACCAGGAAGAGAGCAGCCAAAAAAAAGTGTGTTGAGCTAATAATGATGATGTTTTTTTCCATGAACTGTTTTCCCATTTATTTTTGCACGAGCTGAATGAAGTTTTTGTTTTAAGAGTGCATTCCACTTCACTTTTTTAATTTACCCTTTTTTTTACTAAATACCTCATAACTGTCAGTTGTCAGTGAAGCAGCAGTGAAGTGAGTCTCGTTCCTGTGGGATAAGCATTCCTGTTGGAAGGTGTTGGATGTTTTGGACTCTACCAGGTCCGAACTGTTTTAATGCAATCAGAGCTGGAGCAGATCCTTTGTGGAGAAGCAGGGCCAGCAGTAGTTAACCAAACCTCACAGGCATTCCAGGGGCTGACTTCAAAGGTGCTGAACAGCAGCCTTGTTTGGAAGTGTTTTACCATTTGGTTTAGTGGGTTTATAAATGTTTGAGTTGCTAAAACTGAGATCTTGTCACCTTCTGTGATAGTAGGTCCAGCCCTGCCTCTTCCTGGCAGGGCAGAGCTCAGCTTCTTCTGTCTTCTTTAATATTCAAATACTCCACTCTCCATTTACTTGCTCTGGAATGCTTTTTATCCCTAAAAAAAGTAAATACAGTCCCAAAAACATGGATAAGACTTCTCAGAGCCCACAGAATTTTATTACAGAAATGCTGGATCTAATTTGTGGGAACAAGAACCATTGTCACACTTCCACTCGAATCTGACTTCAGTCTTGGAGCCAGCTGGGTTGAAGCTGTTCCCTCCTGAGGTTTGAAATGGGTTCTGAGTCAAGCAGAAGGATGTTGGTATGGTTCAGATCTGTGTTTCTTTGCATGGGGGTTGTAATGAGCAAACTTCTCAACTCCTTGCTCTTGTCTCATGCTTAACCAGAGTTTTTCCATTGATTTCATTGGGATGGTTATCCAATAATCAGCATTGGGAGGGATAAACCTTTTAGCAGGTGTTCAGGCTAATACAGAGTTTCAGGGGTTTTGTGAATGGCTGAAGTGATCCAGAAATAATCAGATCAGTTACTTAAGAGCAAGATCTTAATTTTAATTACAGACCTGTCAAGTCCTGATGATAAATAGTGAAAGTGAACACTTTCCATGTGTACTATGAATCCTTCTCCAATGTCTTCTTCTCTTACCACCATAAGTGGAAGAAAGAAGGACATTGAAAGGCTGGAGGGCGTTCAGGAAAGGGAATGGATCTGGGAAGGGTCTGGAGCCCCAGAAGAGGCGGGGGGAGCTGGGAAAGGGCTCAGCCTGGAGCAGAGGAGGCTCAGGGGGCCCTTGTGGCTCTGCACAACTCCTGACAGGAGGGGACAGCCGGGGGGGTTGGGCTGTTCTCCCAGGGAACAGGGACAGGAGGAGAGGGAACGGCCTCAAGCTGCTCCTGAGGAGGTTTAGGCTGGATATTAGGAAAAATTTCTTCACTGAAAGGGTGTTCAGGCATTGGAATGGGCTGCCCAGGGAAGAGGTGGAATCACCATCCGAGGAAGTGCTCAAAAAGGTGTGAATGTGGCACTTGGGGATGTGGTTTAGTGGTCATCACAGTTGGACTTGGTGTCTCAAGAGGTCCTTTCCAACCTTAATGACTCTCTGCTTCTATGCTTCTGAGTAGTTTTATTACACTCGAGCCATTACTTAAGTGAATATTGAGGAGGGAGAAATAGAATTCCGTGGATTTGTGACCTGTCAGATAATTTCTTTGTGATTTGCTGCAGAAGAAGCAGGGGTGGTTGGCTTTTGGTGGCATCAGGTGAAGAAACAGGGTCAAGTTTGTACATCAGTGCTGGGGTGTAGAGCAGCAGTGTCTGTTCCAAGGTCTGCTTAGAAGCTGGGATTTGTTTTGATTTAGAGGTGGTTTGAATGATTGGTTTGTAGAATCCAGATTTGATGAGTCCAGTACCTCTATGGCAGATTTATGTTCTTGTTATTAACAGCGTTCACAATTCTTTAAGCAAAGGGGTTTTAGTAGAAATTAGTCTATAAAATCCAGCCCAGACTTATTTTGGTCCATCTGTTCTCCTGAATTCATAAGGAGCCTCGGAGCAGGTGCGTGATTGTCCCGTAGTGTTTAAGCACCACATGCCTCATTTCATTCCAGGGAGTCTCCCAGGACAAAACCATCTGATCTATTATCCATTATCCCATTTCCCTGTAAATTGCCTCTTCACCCTTTGTGTTCCTCCTCTAGGAGAAAAGGTGAATTTTGTAGCTGTTGAAGGCACCTGGCTCTTACAGCTTATTTTGACTCTTGGAGCCACTTGAATTTTAGCACAAACCAAACACTTCCAGCTGCATCCACGTCCCAGTCCAACAAAGCAACCAAATGTGTGTAAATTTAAATGGTGAGCGCTTTACTGGGAATGTGGGAAGTGGGAGGGGGGTGTTTGTGAGCATTTCTTAAACATCCTCATGGAAGAGCCTGACTCTTCCAAAGGAGAAGGTTGGAATTTTCTTCTTCTGGTGGGAGAACAGTCACGGATATGTGGGTAAAGGCAGGAGTGGTGCCTGAGGCAGTGGTTTCACAAGACTGACTTGTTACTGCCAGGAGGAAGCTGTTTGCTCAGTCCTGCCTCTCCTGGCCTTGTCTCAGTGGATTTGGAATTCCAGATCCCTGCATTAGTTGCTCTTGTCTCCGACTTGGTTGTAGCCTGATGAACAATCATGTGGTGTCAGACTGACAGCTGGGTGTTAGCAATTTTTATAAAATTAACATTTTTATTCAAATTATTTAAAAACCTGAGCTTGCCCCTTCGGTGGGAATCAGCCTGAGCTTGCAGGGGCCGTGTCCTTGCCATCAAATTTCTCCTGGAGCATTGTTGCCAACAGGATTGCACCATGTTAAAGACCTTGGTGTTAACCTCAAATAAGCTGCTGTTAATACTCAGTAATATGAACCTGGCAGGATGGGAGTTGAGTGGTTTTTACCCCCTGGAGTCACTGTTCCAATTCCTGAACTCACTCATAAATGTTACCTGCTTCTGGAGGGCAGTTTATGGCTAAAAATCCCGTTTTTAAAGGAGAATTCAAAAGCTGGTACGGACAGAAGCATTTCTCTGTGGGACTCTCCATTTATCATTGGCCATTATCCATTGTTGAAAACATGGAAAAGTTTTCCTGTGTGATCAGTGGGAGAATGTGTTTGTGTGGCTTGGAGCTCCAAGACTTCACTTAATTCACTCGTTGCTCCTGTATATTGTTTGCTTTTCCTGTGTAATACATGACCTCAGTTCCTTACCTAACCAGGTATAGAAATCCATATTTTGTTCCCTCAGATCCTGTAGCATTGTTCCATGTGTCCATGGTGCTTTGGGTAGTGGCTGTGCTGATGATTTTTTTTTTGTTTTTTTTTATTTTTTTTTTAGTATTTTTGGCTCCACTTCAAACTAAGTCAGCAAATACTTTGCTATTAAACCATGTATTTTCTGTGCTCTGTTTATTTTTCAAAGGAACAGATAATTGCTGTTTTGGTAAAAATCTGACCACATTAAGTTTGACTCCTATCAGTCCTGTTATTTTTATGAAAGACTTTGCTGTATTCAGTGTTAGCAAAGCTAACAGTTACCCAGCTTCCCAGATTTCCCATTTTCCATAGGGACTCCCACTGGCTGGGACAGAGCCACTTCAGGCAGCAGTGGCTGAAAGAGCAGCACCACCTGTGGGAAGTACCTGGGTTTATTTTCCTGTGTGCTTTTTAATGGATTCAGAGCTCGGGAGAGCTTTCTAGAGCTGCTTTTGCTCTCCCAAGAAGACCTGAGCCTGTTAAGACCTCTGGAAATCACAGAATTAACTAGGTTGGAAAAGGCCTTTGAGATTGTCAAGGCCAACCTATCACTGCACTCTGAGGGAAAAAAGGTTGGGTTTGGATGATGACAGGTGAAAATGGGAAAAATGTGATAGTGGCAAAATTCTAGCAACGAATTTTGTTCCCTTGGCACGACTGTCATCAGCCCTGGGTCAAAGGAATTGTTGCTCTTCCTGCTAACTCCTGGGGGTGGAGGACTCAAGGGCAGCATTTAGTGATCCTTCTGTGTTGGGAAGGATCCACTTCTCAGTAGGTGATACCAGTTTTGATCCTGTCACCGTTACAGTGGAGAATGAGGCAGAGAAGAATCCACTCTGAGCCTCAGTCTCCAAGCAGTGATCAATTTTCTTTGTTATTTTCAATATTGGCTTTAACTTGAAACGCAGGAGACGGCAGGGTTCGCATCTGGAAGATCAGAAGTCCATCTGTGAGCCAGATGCTTTGCTGTGGAGGGAGCACATCAAAGGATCCCAGGATCATCAAGGTTGGGAGAGACCTTAAAGCTCATCTCATTCCAGCGCCCTGCCCCGGGCAGGAACATCTTCCTGTAGACCAGCTTGCTCCAGTCAAAGATGCAACATTAGAGTGGAGTAGAAATAGTTTTAAGGATCTTTTCTGCACCCACTTGCAGCTTTTAGAGGCATTGAAGGAGCCTTCAGGCCGATGTGGTGTGGAAGGAATTCCTGAACAATGCAGTGAAACCATGGAGAGGTGCATCAGAGGCCCTCCAGGAAATGCTGTGCTGGGGGTAAAATCAGGCAGAACATTTAACTCTGGGCTTGCTGCTAGTTTTGATTGCCCTTTATGGACTGTTTCTGCAGATTGTTCTCAAGTCATTTCTGTAGAAAAATCCGGTGTTTATTCAAAGGTCTAATGCTGGTTTTTTCTTAGACCTTGAATGATTCATGGGTTTTTTTCCTGCATTTATAAAATGTCACTCCTGTGGTTTGTTATGATGTATGGCCTGAACATTCCTGGTTCCTGTGATGCCAACTTATCCATCTTCACTGTGGCCTGTTACTGCCTCAGAAAACAAGCCTTGACCAGTTCTGGAGCTGCAGATGTTTATTCCTTAATGGCATCTTGGCTTTTTCAGAGATGTTACAGCTCCTAAAAGGTCCAAAGCAATTTGCTCCCTGCTTCTCCAACCCTTTATCTCCCTGGAATGCCTTGTTCTTTATTCCAATTAATACTCAGTTCCTCCTGAGTAGGTGTTTGTGCTGAGCCCAAACCAGGGGTTTCAGGAGTGTTCAGATATGGAGAACTCTCCTTCCTGAATTTACTTGATGCTGAATTTCTGCAGCTGAGTTTGGACAGGTCCTTCCTGTAACGCTTTTCCCAGTGTTTTTCCCAATCCTCCCAGGACAGTATCTCCTGCAGTTCTGAGCTGACGGGTTATTGTTCCTCTGTTTGGCTTGGCCTCAAGTTTAAAAAAAAAACAAAAAAACAAAAACAAAAAAGGATAAAAAAATACTGTTACTATTTTGGAACTAAAACTTTGATTTGCAAACCACTTTTCATTATTTCACTTTCCCTAAACAAATCCAACCCGTTGCAGTATCGTGATGTTTAAGTCAGTGGAAAAAGTTATTTCAGAATTTGGAATGGGAGCTTTAAGCAGTGGGATTCAGTGGTTCTAACACCATTCAGCTCCCTAACAAAGTGCTCCATTTGGAACTAATCAGAGCTTTGTGATTTTTCTAGGCCAATTTGGAACTGCTTTGATGTGCGACGGGATCAGATAGTATGAGCTCAGGCAGACAAGACATATGGGCTAAATTAATCCTTAGCAAGTCTAGGAAAATTAAATCTTTATGGAAAAAAAATGGAGGTTATGTATAAACAAAATGCAAATTATAAGCTGCACGCGATGCTTGCTGTAAGGAGAGTGGAGAGGAGGGAATACAAGATAAGAGGCAATAAATTTTAACAAACTGCTTGTTCAGAGATTTTTCTGGAGCTGTGTGGCTGCTCTTACTCAGCTTCAATCATTCTGGGTGTTTATATTTCTGATTATTCCGAATATTTGGAACCTAGCTGTCCAGGATAACGCAGCCCTGCCGGAGCTCCTTTCCCAGCTTGCTCCTCTGCGCTGTCCCTTTGCCAGGAGGATGGTGCTCAGCCCTCTGGAACTTCCTCCCAGCAGCCCTGGGCTGGAGGGAGAGTTTAATGAGCTCCAGGAGAGAGGCTGTGTGAGATAAGCTCGGCTGAAGACTGACTTTGGCAAAGGAGATTTAAACTTTTCCCCACCCTCCCGCCAAGCTTGGGGGTTTAATGGCTGGTCTAAGGGAAAGCTTGGCGTTAAGTTTTGTTATTGGTAGGAAGCTGTGCTGAAGAAAGAGTGTATAATTAGATAAATACCATACTTTTGCATTTATATATATAAAATAAACTTTTTTTTTTTTTTTGTCAAGAAGTATTGCTGATAAGGAAAGCAGCTACCTGTAACCCTCTTTTTTCCTGACACCCTTCTGCCGTTCTGGATTGATTTCTTTACACATAGGAGCTTCTTCATGGATGTCAAGTGTACAGAGCCTTTCACTTGTTCTACTGCCTTAAAGTGTGTATAAATCTATAAATGTCAGTCTTAAAATGGAGCTTACAGTGGTAATTATACGAAGTGGGGCTGTGCTATTTCTGACTTGCATTGTGTGTGCTCACTGACGGCAACGTGGAACGGGAGGGTGTGCAAAGTATTGTTTTCAGCAGAAATTGTCCCAGCTCAGGGCACTGTGTCAAGTTAGCTCTGAGGGAGCCTTTTCCCCTACAGGGACCTGGAGCTGCTGGTTTTGAGTTACCCTGAGTGAAGAAGAACTAATTTTGTTATGACAAGATGCACATTTTCTCCTGTGATTTGTGCCAGGCTAAAATCCATGTGGAATTCTAATTACAGCTCTCCCTACCAGCAGTTCAGGTTGATTTCAGATGTGACAATTGATTTTCAAGTCACACAGTTACTCTGAGTAGTTACTGGGAGTGTTTTTGTTGGTCTGAACTCCCTCTTTGAAGCATCTTTTCCTCTTCAAGGTTCTTAAACCGTTTTTTGTTTTGATTCTTCAACCTTCTGCTTGGGCATTGTTAGTGTAGAAGTTTCCATTGAAATATGATCGTGACAGATTATTAAATGGCAAAGACAAGAAAATCAGGGTTTTGCTAAGAATTTTTCATTGCAATCCGTTGTGGAAATGTTTGGGAATGCCTTGAGTCTCATCCCTGGGGAGGTAATGGAGCCCCATGGAGCCACTTCCTGCTCCCCTGGCACTGGGATGGGGAGTAGGAAGAGTGAAACAGAGGGAACTCCTGGCTTAAGATAAAGACAATTTAATAGGCAGAACAAAAGCCACACATGCAAGCAAAGCAAAGGAATCGATTCCCCATTTCCCATGGACGGGCAGGGTTTGGCCATCCCAGGGAACCTCACACGGTGACTGGGGAAGAGTACTGGGGTCACTGAACAGCCCCTGCTTCCTTCTTCCCCCAGATTTCCATACTGAGCATGATGCCACTGGCCTGGAATATCCCTTGGATCAGCTGTGTTCAGCTGGCTGCCTGTGTCCCGTCCCCGAAATCCCCCCGGGGGTCCCGTCCCCGAAATCCCCCCGGGGGTCCCGTCCCCAGAATCCCCCCGGGGGTCCCGTCCCCGAATCCCCCCGGGGGTCCCGTCCTCCGGAATCCCCCCGGGGGGTCCCGTCCCCGAATCCCCCGGGTGTCCCATCCCAAATCCTCGTGTCCCCCCAGCCCCTGTGCTGGTGGGGTGGCGTGAGGAGCCAAAAGTTATCCACAGCTCCCAGCACAAATCCAAACCAGCCTCACACCAGCTACTGTGGAGAAAATTAACTCTACCCCACCCAAAACCAGCATAGTGACATTACATTAAAATGACATTTTCCAAGAGCCCTTTTCCCCAGTTTCCTTGTGGAAAAGTTAAAATCTGTGGTGTGCAGAGGTTAAAGGTCTTGCAATCTCTCTCCAATTGACTGCTGGGTGACTATTGTTTGAAAAAGAATTATGCTGTAAGTAGCTTTTTAGATTAGCCAAGATAATCTCAGTTTGTGAATAGCTGCTGACTGAAACCACTTCCCTGAACTGTTACTTGAGGAATATCAGGAGTAACACCCTCAGTTTTAAGAGAAGCCAGCTTCTCCTGAGTGCCTTCCCAGGGGATCCCTCACTCCAGGGAAGGTGTGATGTTTGTGTGTGTTCCCTCCGTTTATTTTAATGGATTTTTGTACTTTTCTTTCCAGGTCACTCCAAGGTCGGAGACCCCCATCAGTAGTGTCAGTAACAGTTTGGAAAATGTGCTCCACACATCCACACATTCCATGGAGGAGTCATTACCCAAGAGGCCTTCGGGGAAACACTCCAAAGGTGTGTCCTTTTCCTCATGCCTGCTTCCAGTGGGGAGCCAGCTCGGATCCTTGGTGGTGCTCAGCTTTATTTTCATTGGGATTGGAGGCTGGGATTTTTCTGGGTTGGCTTGGGCAAAGGAAGTCACAGAAGGGTTTGTAGGAAGTGTGAGTGTGTCAGGGAGAAATGGCCAATGAGAGAGGAGTACCCTGATTTTTCCATTGGGAAATAAGCAAGAAGGTGCTTTGAGATACCTTCTTTTGAAATACCAGCTTTGCTCTCAAGAGATATTCTCCAAGAGTGGGTGTCTTGGACATTCCGCCTCTCAGCAGGTTATTTCTTGGATAAAGCATATGGTGTTGAGCGTTTCTTAAAGGGGAAAGGCATTTAAACAGTTTGACTGCCCCTTCCACCTTCCTCTTGCTTTCCCAAGTGTGAAACTGAGTGAAGAGAAGGGGAAGATAGGAGAGAGATCTTGCACCTTTCTCTGTTACAAAATAAATCTGGTTTTTGTAATGCTATGTTGCATGCTGACCTGGCTAAAAACTGGGCTTAGCAAATCAGAGTTAATTACTCCATTTCCACACTCCAAGCTCTCACTGCAAATATGAAAATGTCCAGGCTAAAGTATTTATTTAACGCATTAAAAAAATCACTGGTAAATGAGGAAAGTCTTTGAACTGGGAGCTGCTCTTTGTGCAGAACAGCTTTTGTGAGCCCTGTAGGACAGAATTAATCAGGGGAAATATCTGCCCACAATATGTTGCCTTCAAATATTAAAAATATTGTCAGGCAGCATCTAAATTTTTCAATTTGGAATTCATTCTGTTTTCTTCTCTGCCACGGGCTTCCTACAGAACTTTGCAAATACAGTTTGGTACCACAGAAATTCAAGAATTTCAAAGCACATCTTCACTCAGAGGATCTGATCCAGCTCAGAAAGGGTTAAATGTCCCAAGACATGTTGACTTGCCTCCACCAGGGCTCCTTTTCAGTGACACACTCCACTGTAATCCCAGAAGTGTAAGGAGCAGTCATTTTTTACAGCACAGTAATGCTGGAAGTAGCCATTTCTCCAGCTGTAAAAACCATCAGGGTAGAAGAAAACGCAGCACTAAGCAGAAGCATGGCTGGGTCTGTGGCTTTCATCTGATTAAAAATAGGACAGGGTTCAACACTGTTTTCATTTGTACTCAGTGATTGCTATTCCAGTACCATATATGCTAAGATTAGTCATGGTAGGCTGTGAAAATTAATTAGGTTTTGCTCTGATCTGTTTTTCTCTTATAGAATACCTGCCTCGTGTTCAGTTTAATTTACAGACTGCCTCAGTGAAGGTTGGGAAAAGGGGGTGTGGAACAAATACTGATACTCTGATTCCTGCTTCACCAGCAGATGTTGGGGGTTTTTTTTGATGTCTTGGGGTTCTGTTTCTTCAACTTGGAGTGCAGTTTAGGACTATTTGCCACCTGAATCCACTGTTCCTGACTTACAGTCCTCATTTTCATAGCAAACAGCTCTTAATTTAGCAGGACCCACCAACTTTTTAACCTGGAGCACATAAAATTGTCATGAAAGCATGGGATGCTTGATTTTCGTGTTGTTATTTTTTAGTGAGCCTGGTTTCAGACAGCTCGACAGGCCAGGATTTCTCCCCACAAGTAATGAGCTGCCCAAGGTCATCATTCCTCTCCTGGCAAAGCCCTGGAGCTGGAAGTGTCTCAGTTAAAAAGGCTGGAGCTGAAACACGAGAAAGAAAAGGAAAATGAGAAAGGTGCAGTATTTGTTGTGCTTAGCTGGATTAGAGACAGTTTGTATTAACCCAGGGAATGTTTTAATCCTGATTTGGAGACATGTCAGTAATTTAATTTACTCTCCACAGCTGAACAGTGACTGGGGTTGTAGCTGTAGTAGCTTGGACCTGAAAGCTCTCAGTGACTGTGTTTTCCTTAATCCACCACTTTTGGCATGAAATATTTGAGTTTCTCC
Organism: Tichodroma muraria; assembly: GCA_013390105.1. Lineage (NCBI taxonomy): Eukaryota > Metazoa > Chordata > Aves > Passeriformes > Sittidae > Tichodroma > Tichodroma muraria. The sequence continues at coordinate 123,332 of WAAG01018852.1, read as the reverse complement.
ATGGGAAGGAGGCGGGAAGACAGGAGCGTTTTGCTGGATCCTCTCAGTGGCAGTGTGTGTGCTCTTGGAAGTGGTAGCTGGGAATGTTCGTACGGCTTCGTGCAGAGACTTGTCAAATACCTGGGAATAATTCCACCAGAATTGTGCTGCCTCAGGAGATGAATTTATAGCAGGAGTGTCAGCCTGAGAAGTGCACAAACCTTTGCTTTTACTTCAGAGGCCCGGCTCGCTGTGGGAGCACTGTCAGGCATTAAATCATAAATTATGGAATGATTTGGATTGGAAAGGACCTTAAAGATTGTCTGATTCCATGGGCAGGGACACCTTCCCCTAGCCCAAGTGCTGGATCCATGCTGCAGTACCCAAGTTGTTGAGAGTGGTGACCAGCAAACTCTTGTTTTTTAGCAAAATTCCTCCATTTTTCCCTGCTGTTTCTCCAGGCTAAACCCCTTTGTCCCTGTGTACATACCTGTGGTAAAATGGGATAAACCCAGTGGATATTGCTGCAAAGTGAAAGTTGTGGCACTGCAAAGTTCTGTACCTGCTGACATAAATATTCTGGGGATCTGTGCTCTATCTGGGCTTTACTTTTATAAAAGAAAGTTTAAAAATTTGCCCTGTGCAAGTCGAGAAAAAAAAATACAGATGGATTGTCACAGAAGGCTGTGGAGGTCTTGTGAAATCCAGCAACTGTAACATGCTCTGTGAATTGTGCTTCTTATTCCTATTTTGACCAGTGATTTAGGGCTGTTCAAAGCTGTTTCCACAGATGGGGAATTGTTTTAACTGGAGGCAACTTTGGGAAGTGGAGGCTTTCCCTGTTCTCAGGATCTGGCTGCTGTTGTGCTGGAAGCTGCAGCCAGGCTTGTTCACAGGTTTTGAGGCACTGACAGATCTCACTGGTCAAGCAGAACAGAGATAAACACAGAGA